>JACBAH010007626.1:0-43600 GCA_014282315.1 Neospermospora avenae
CCAGGAAGGTGTGGCCAGTGGCAATGCCTCTTCATGATGCTGAATGTACTAGGTATACATTTGCTAGACGGCTGGAACTTGAAAGCCTTACTCTGCGAGGACTCGTTGCAATGAGGAAGCTTGAGGTGGAACTGTCTTCAGAAATGCGGCTTGACATGGAATCTTCCCTTTCAATGTTATGGTTTTGCACTGGCAAATAAGGTATATGTGCTTGTTATCTCTTTTTACTCTCTTCAATATCTCTGCCTCTCTGAAGAAACAATGCAACTTCAGAGACCGTTCAAGGGTTTGATGGCCTTCAGCTGTGATCCAAGGAGTTCACAGGATCAGCAACTACTGTCCAGGACATCCTTTATACTTCATGGTTTTTGTTACGGATACCATTTGATGGTGTATGCAGCCTTTCGCTTCAAAATGCATAGGTTACTATCATTCGCTGGGTATGCAAAGAGAAAGAGAGAGAAAGTGCCTCTTTGAGCATGCCTGATAGGGAGATTTCCAGCCACAAAGCTCTCTAAGGATGGAGCAGGGTGCAAGATATACTCCAGACAAGTCTCATACGGCATGCAGAACCGACCTCTCCTCCACGACACCAGGTATCCTGAGGCCGTGAAAGTCCTCCATTGTAAACCAATTCTAACGTTACTCTGAAGGCGGTCAAGCATGTGCCGTGTTCCGCTGATGCCTGATAGAGCTGGGTGGGACGGGGGCAGAACCTCACGTTTCGAACCTGATTGGTCGCTTAGCTTGTCGGGTAAACAAACCCTAGCCTCGAGGCTATATCACCTCCATCTCTGTCTTCTCTCTCTCTCCTCTCGAGATCTACACCTCTCTTCTTTCCTTTCCCACAACACCCCAATTCAACACAACCCTTCACTGATAGGCCCTCCAACGATCCGTTTACGGTAGGGGAATCTCCTGCCCTTCGAGACACTCTTTACTGACGCGCTCGAGGAAGGATTCCTACAACCAACACTCCATCACCCAGCATTCCGCAACGTGCAACCAGGTAAGCATACTCTTTTGTCCCTGCTTTCAACGTATATCTGCAATATGTCGACCTACCCTAGTCCAATGGACCGCTTCTCCTGGTTTGTCTTGATTATATGCAGAGTCAAGCATCTGTTCACCTTTCGAGACACTAATCTCGTCTGCTCCAGAAATCTGACAAGCACAGCTAATTCTCGAACCTCACAGCATTCTTCATTATGTTTGGCGTTGCGAAGCTCGTCGGTGGTTTGATCCTTGCGGTCGGCCTGGCCATGATGGTCATGGGTAAGCTCTCTACTTTGCTCGTCCCAAATCTGCGTTCTGGCTAATATTCAAATGTGCTAGCTGATGGTAATGGGCTGGTTCCTCTTACCAGTACCGTCATTTACTCAAACTTCCTGGGTGGTGACCCATTCACCTATGTTACCACGATCACCGGCTCTGCCACCGCTCGAGTCTCTGTTGGCTCCGACGAGTCTCTCTCTACTATCGCAGGTATTCACGCCTCAGTCTAGCTCCTAGGACAGTATCCTCTATCCGTTGACTGTTTAACTAACACAAACCTCCTATCTAGTCACCCTACCCCCTGGAGTATTCCTGACCACGATTCCGGCTAACCATGCGACTCCGGGAGTCTATACACGTACATCTTCTGTCCTTCCAACCACTACGGTGACGATTACCTACACATACCAATCCACTGTCACTGTCTCTGGACCAGTAAGTACTTTCTTTTTTTCCTTTCAGCACCCCTGGTCACCTTCAATAAGGCTAATCGATATAGGCCAATACTATCACCGTACAAGTCTCTTCGGTCTCTGTCAAGCCATCGTTGGTCACTGCTTTCTGTTTCTGGGGAACCCAAGGGATTGAAGTCCCATGCACTTACACTTCCGACAGCCTGCCCAGCAACATTGCTTCAACAGGAGTCACTACTGCTAATGGCACTAACGTCAACACTGCTGGCATCATCACTAGCACTCCCACAAGCTTTGGTTTTTCTGGAAACGGCAATCCGTTCAAATCTGTCGTCAATAGTCTTAAGAGCTACTTTCCTCATCAGCCGGTATACGGCGGGGTATACGGCGGAGCTGAAACCGTCGATGTCTGGAACAGAATCGCCGAGAGTGCTAGAGCAAACCGGACTGTTAGCTATGGCACAGCTCTCAAGAGCGCCGCTATGTCTGGTCACGGAAATCCTTTCAAGTCTATTGTCAATGGTTTTAAGAGCTTCTTTCCTCATCAGGTGTACGGCGGGGTATACGGCGGAGCTGAAACCGTCGATGTCTGGAACAGAATCGCCGACAGTGCTAGAGCAAACCGGACTGTTGTCTATGGCACAGCTCTCAAGAGCGCCGCTATATCGTCCAGAAACAATCCCTTCAAGTTTCTCGTAGATACTGTGAAGAGTGTTGCCGCCCGTCAGATCTTGGATCCTAACCACGCCGGCTGGGTGCGAATCAACAATACCATCTACACAAATACATCAAGTACCGAGTACCAGGAAGCCCGACGCAAGAATGGTGTACACTGGACCCAGTGCGACCACGTCCCGATTATCTGGAGCCCTGTCGTCATCACCGTCTTGTGTAAGCCAGCTCCCCCTTCCCTCACCTCGTACCTAGAGAGATGAAAGTTGCTGACGTTTCATTACAACAGATGTTGCCCATGCAGGTTGGGTCAAGTATAAGTGGAACAAGCCCAGCCGTAAGCAGAATCAAAATGGTCATCAAGTGATCATCCTCACGTTCACCTGGGGTGTATTGCATCCGATGCTCGTTTACATGGAGATTTACACATCCATTGCTACGGCCTGGCGCGATTGTGTTCCCGACCCAAACCGAATCTACCCTTACTAAGTCGCTAATCTCTTGGCACGACATAACGAACAATTTTCACTAGACTTCAGGAAGGAAATGGCTGTTCTGGAAGGCTAGGATCACTACACAACGCATTATATGGCTTTCACTTGTCTGGATTGTAGTGATTTTGTTTTGCTTCAGGGCGGTTGTAGTACGGAACTTTTGCTTGGTGGATACTGTGGTTAGTTGAGCACATGATTTGGTCTGGTTTCATTCGGTTCGGTATGCGATGGAAGGAAGGAAAGGTTCAGATATGAGATACGATGCTTGCGTTTGCGGAAAGTCTTTGTTTTTTTGACAAGACAAGGTAGCGGATATATTACCTTTAGGCCATTGGGAATGCGTATGATACAAACAAGATACTGTGCCTCGATGTTTTATGTGACAAGAAGTGAACGAGTGATTGACTTATATACCCTGGTGATCCGCATACCAAATCTATTGACAAAGCTTAGCACATTACCAATGCAACGTACCTGCAAACCCTCCCTCTGGCAAACCGAAGTATCAGAGCTTCAATTCTATCCCATGACACATCTGATTCCACAACGTACCTGCCAAATCATGCTCTGGTGAATCCAGACATCAGAGTCACAAATGTATATGAAGACATGACTTGGGCAACTTCTCAGCGTCATAAGTTCGTTCTCCTCCTTGCTTTACCACCTTACTGATACCGCGAAGTCCTTCCAAGACATTACTTGGACGTTGTATCATCGATTTCTCAATGTCACGAACCAATGCTTTCCACATCGATGCTTTGGCAACTTACGATTGTCACGATCGCCTCATGAAATACCACTGCGGCAATGCCTCGATGCCTCGATGCCGAAAAACCATCACTAGACTTTGAATTAACAAGTTCCTGATGTCGCGAAATCCTTCTTCGATATCTCTTGGGCATAATACAAGCTATGACAGAGGATTCACGACTCTAGATACGGGTTACTTACGAGGCAGCGTAGATTCGATTCTGGCGAAGCTGTGAAGAAATGAATGCCAAGTAGATGTCCTTCCTGCGTGATTATCAATCACGAAGCCATGGGTCCTCACAAGAACCTACCCTTAAGACATCGCCTGAAGCTGTATAAACATCTCATGACTTGGCTAAAGTGCCAACCCTGTAAGATCTGTTTACCACGAGTCCCGAATATTGCTTGGCCTGCTGGAAACGATGCGGGCTGGCCTCTTTACTCAAGCTTGCAAAGATACCAGAGCACTTGCTCGAAAGTAACTCAAAGTCATGAGAGCAGTTCAGGATTTCGCTTTGACTCCAAGACGAGGCTAGGAAGAGGAGGGAATCCCCATGTAGGTGTAGCTTTGTACCGTACATCGATCTTGAAGCTACGGAATCGTCACAGGATGTTGCCTAAAGGGATGGGATGGTTGAAGGCCACGTAGTCGTTTGATAAACTTTGTTAACGCCACAAGTGAAGAGAATTACTGTGGGAAGCTGTCTGGAAATGCTTCGCTGAAGACAACTTGGCTTGAATTCACTGTTTCTAGGTCTTGAAAGCCGTTGTGGGACTTGCTTGAATGTTGATTGAAGGCATAAGCGTAGCTTGGGACTTTACTGCAGTAGTAGTCGGAACTTGCGAGACTTTTCAGGTACTATTGCTTCTCGACAAGATGGGTACTTGGACAGCCGTGAAGTTACATTGAAGGGACAATTATCAAATGGAGAAATGGGAATGTGGTTCCTCTAAACTGGCTCCCAAGTAAGTGACCAAGATTACTTTATGCTATGCAGGTGCGACAGCTGAGAAAACATGTGCAGCCGTGATCAAGATTAGTTTAACAAGCTACGGGTCAGATGCAGGAAAACGATTAAAACCGGAGGAAGTTTTGGTGAACCCATCAAGCCGCCCAGACAAGTGTTTCAAGAACAGGGAAAGTCACTTGCAATGCGCTTGGATGATTGCAAGAAGGCAAAGCGATCAAAAAGTTTCACATTGACAAATAGAAGTCCCCAAACGCCATAATTCATACCCTTTGAATACAAGTCGAGTACGACCGGGTTTGTGTGTCCCTTTCGCTCTTACTGATGATGTGAAGCCGCGTCGTGCAACCTTGTCATCTGTCTAGCCCATTTATTCGCCTGAAGCAGGCGTGGCCACTTTCTCTGCCTATACCCTTCTCCCTTACTCGTTCATCGCATCTCCCCCCATCTATGTGATCCCTTCTCTCAATATAATCAAGGACTAGCCCAACCACCAGCCACATCCACCCACTCAGCCAGGCACGAGCCAGACTTGCCTTCTACATCAACAATGTCGGTATCACACCTACATCTGCATCCTACGCCGTTCTCCTTAACCGCATCCCATGAATCCCAGTACTCGTCTTCTTCTCTTCTCTTCTTCTCGTCTGCGGTCGTCTTTTCTAGGAAAGGACTGCGAGGTAACTGGCGTGCGGGTGCATTTGCAGGGCAATGCTGGATAGTGGTGTGTCTGTATCCAAAGTCTCGGAAGTAATGAATGTCTTTGGTGGCCAGTAATGCTCCAGCAGCAAGGGAATGGATGGGTGCGTCTCCCCACTTGAAATTATGTTAGCATAGCCCAAGCCAGACTCACAAGTTGTACTTACTCGCTCCATCCAAAATCCACCACTGCGATCCATCATCTGAAAGAAATCCTCATATTCCTTGCTCCTGAACCAACTGAGTTTTGCGATCTCGAAGTTCGACCAGAAATGGCACATGTTGTATTTTTCTCCCTCCATTGATTCGGGGTCGATATCTGGCAGGGAAGCACGGGATGGGTCGCCACGAAGGATTTCTTCGGGAAGAGAGTGCTTAGGCTCTTCGGCCTCCTTCTTTTCCTCAGGTTGTGGCTCTACGAACATTTCCCAAAGTCCTTTGGAAGTAAGATTGTTCATGCGCTTGTAAGCCGAGGCATAACGGAAAATGTTGGGCACTGTCTCCTTGAGTTCCTTAACCGCGATTGTGAATCCATAGGTCTTGTTCGTCTCGATCATCTTCAAAAATGGATCACTGTATCCCGTTAGTCAGACCCAAATGCCGTGCTGCTGTGTAACATACTAGGTAATGTCGCAGAAGTACTTGATCTCTGGCTCCAGACGCCAGTACCATTCGTACTTTTGCAGAAGCTCGTGCTTGTAGAAAAACCTGCAATTTGTCAGCACTTTCCCTCATTTGTTTAAAAGGCTTTAAAAGGCTTTACGTACCCCGAGTAGAATCTGCACATAGCGTGGTAACTCTCCATTCCACCGTACATGATAGCAGCATCTCCCTGCTTGGCGATACCTTCTTTCGCAACCTTGGGATCGATCCAATCTGGGAATCCCCACATCTTGGGGTCAATGGTTCCGAATTCCACAGTGCCACTTGTATAGTTCTGGATCGTTTCCTTGAAAGTCGAGTTGAATTCCGCATCGTTGAGAAAGACGTAAGGGTAATGATACCATCGGTTGAAATGTCGCTCGATTGACTTGACAGACTGGATGACTCCATCCAACTCCTTATTTCTAGCCAGCACCACAAAGGCCGCATTCGCTCTTGGTTTCGAGGTATCCGGCTCGAGACATCCCGTCACAAAGACCTTGTCATGCTCTTCACTAATTTTTCTGCAAAATCATCCTGTTAGTGTAACTCCCAACTTAACTCGGGCAGTCTTCCTACCTGATAGCTGGTGGTGCTCCAGCAGGCATTAAGATCCCGACTCCTGATTTGGGATGTCGTACGAATAGCACCAAAATCAATGCTACAACGATGCATGGAAACAGTAAAACAACGCCCAGAGGTATCGATATACTAGAATTGCCTCTTAATCTTAATGGCCGCCTGAAGAAGGCCAGCCTGGAGCTAGGCTTTGGCTTAGACTTGGCCTCTTGGTGTGAAGGTATCGGCGGCGACGAAGATGGGATCATCTTTAGGACCCTCTGTACGAGACTCATTGATGCGGATTTATTCGTAGCTTGTTGGGAAAATTGACGGATATAAGGGGTTCTTTCCCCAGCTTGTCAATGGACTTCGCAGAGGGTCGTGGTATTACAATAAGTACTGGAAATCGTGAATTCGAATGGAAAGTTGATTGAGGGCATTCAAGGACCCTATCGGCTGGTGTGAACGTCGCTTGTAACGAGTGGATGGAGCGGAAGCCCTGTGGAAAGAAGCGGCAGTGACGCGGTCGTTCGTGAAGCCCGCTTCAGCATGCAGCTGGAGGAGATTAACGAGGGTTAGAGGGCATTCGATGGAGGGCGGAAGTTGTTGCGATACCTGTGCTGGGCAGTGAGGTCTGTCTGATGGGAGTTTGGAACGGGTCGATTTGGCTGCCTGCTCTTGCGATAGGGGAGATGTTCTCGCTCTATACAAATTCGGCTAAAAAGTGCTTGGCAGCTCTCCCCTGCAGCAAGATCTTAATAATGCAATGTAACCACACAATATTCAAGTATGATAGGCTTTTAAGCAGGATAAGAAAGAGTGAATTACAAGACGGGTTAAAGTAGCTTCTACTAGGTATTTCTATTCGCCATTGATCCGAGTCTCACTTGTGACATCAACTTCTTGTTACTACCTAACTTATCTACTCATACCCACCAAAGTAAAGCTAACAAATACAAAGCCGAGCCTCACCCACATGCGACTTCCGTACCGCTACACACTAGACTCGAACGAGACAAGATTTGATGTGCCGTGCCAGTCGTATCAACATCAGACGAGGCTGAACCTTGAAGCTCAAATCTGTGCAAGGCGTTGGGACTCGTGATTAACCTTTATGAAAAGAAGCTTACCCAGCTATACCTAGGCTTAGTCAATCTCGAAAACGCTTCCCCGTCTCACACAAGGTTTTCGAAAATCCCCGGTGCTGTACCCGTCATCAAGTACCTGTCACTTGCGCCAATTCAATAGCGCTGGTCTAGATCCCTCACATTCAACAGGGATGCTAGAACTCAATAACCACCAAGCCTACCTTAAGAACCTCAAGATACGTCCACGATACCAAGGAAATCCTAAATCTGTCTCGCTTCTGTCTGTCTTCCTCTAGACACCATGTCCAAGATTACATCCAAAAATCTGCATTACGACGACACACTTCCCCCCTTCCTCGCCCGTCTACGAGCCAATGAGAGCTCCGGCGACGGCAGACATGAGTACACGGTTGCGAGGCCCAAGAAAGCGCGAACAGCTGAGGATGAGGCGGAAGATGAGCCAGTGTATTTTGATGAAGGAAGTGGAGAGACGTTGACGAAGAGTGAGTGGGAAGCCAAGGAGAAGGAGGAGGAGGCAAAGGAGGATGTGAAGGAGAGGCAGGAGCTCGGGAAGACAGAGGAAAAGGACGGGAAGGGGGATGTAGGGATAGAGAAGGTTGCTGCTATTGGGGGAAGTAGAAAGAGGAAGGCGGGAAAGGTTATTGGCGGCGAGGAGGAGGAGGAGGAAGAGGGAGCCAGGCAAGCATCTACTGCTGCCAAAGACACCACGGTCAAGAAGGCTTCAAGTCAGCCTGGGAAGAAGGCAGAGAAGGGAAAGCCCATCAAGAAGGCGAAGAAGGTCAAGTTAAGTTTTGGCGATGATGAATGAAGCAGACTTTGCATTCAAGGCGTTCGGCAGGGAAAGATGGATCACAATGAATCACGCGGCGCAATGGAGTACACGCACATTTAGTAGAATTTTGCTTTTAGATACCCCCTGCTGCGAAATACGACGACGGGAGTTATGGCATTTTGCGCTCAATAACTAAATGCCAACGCTATCTGATATGCCAATTCTTTCTTCCCAGCCAGATGAGAAACCGCCACTCATGGGCAGGGATGAAGTGTTTTTGTAACCGCTCCACCACGAATACAGACCATCCTTAGACGCCAGCCAGAAAAAGCTCATGAACGATGATTAAAAAATGTGTAAATCATGCTGATTCCCGTCCAGATCGCAAAAACGCCATGTCACAACTAGCCTAAAGAAAAAGCAAAGAGAGCCGCCCCCCGTGAACCAGCGTGCCATGCATGTTAACTCAAAAATGAGGATTGCAATATAGAAGATTCGGCGGTAATCGATCGGCACAGATAGTCCTCAGTTTCGTCCAGCGGCTTGGACGAAGTCCCACAACATCTTTACCAGTGTCTCTGGTAAGGTGTAAAGATCGACGTGGAACTCGCCCTCTGTGAAGCAGTCAGCTCTCGTTCATAAGATATGGTAGCAAAACTTACGCTCGATGTCATTCTTGGTGTAGGTGTCCTCCGACTTATTGTCGTGGATCAATTGGACAACGTTGAGCAAGTCATCCTCGTTCAACTTGACCAAAGCCTCCGCCAACTTCTCCATGTCGACTGCTCCAGACTTCTTCGAGGACGGCTTCTTCTCTTTCTTGCGCCCATTCTCGTCTCCAGGAACAGGACCAGTCTCCTTCAACAGGTTGACCAGCGTAGAACTTGGGTTCTTGAAGCTGATGACGTGCTTGGCCTCATAGCGGGGTTTAGCGAAGTTAAGGTCGTGTGAAACGGTGTTCTTGCCTCCCTTCTCGCTGGTGTAAAGATCGATTGTCATGTCAAACTCTCCCCATCCCTCGTTTTCGCATCGGAATGGAGGCGCAGTGAAGGCTGAAAAGAAGGGCAATTAGTATAGATTGACCGTTTGCGGATCGAGACGTACTTTGCTGCGGGGTTACGAAGGAAGGGTGCAGGTTGTAAACCACTTTGGTGAAGCAGGTGGCAGGCTTCTCGTTGCCGGCTTCATCGAGAAGGTAAATCTCGATGTTCCAGCTCTTCATTGGAAATCCTTCAACATCGGACGGCTTGTCACTGAGGGCAATTATCAGCAGAAGTCCCACTTGGCAATTCAATTCGAAATGGAGTGTCCACGTACATGTTACGCTGCTCCGTGATGAGCTTCACGGTACGCTTCATCTGTATATAGTTAGCCATAGCTCGAAGCACTGCGTCGGGGTCGAGAAAACTTGGAAAGTTCTCGAGATGAGAGTACTGACATCTGCGACCATCTTTGCGGTAGTCGTAATGTTCGGAGAAGTTGAGTTAGGGAAGGTTCGAAGGGGTGTCTTAGGGGAGAGTGCGGATAATAACGCGATGCGACAGGGTCGTTGCGTTGCGTTGCGCAGAAGGTTGGCGGGGTGTGAGATCACTTGCAAATGGCTGGGCTGGCTGGTTTGTGGTGGGGAGCTCGAGCTCTTAAGCAAAGACCCAAGGGCGCTAACGTAGAGACAAATACTCTATTGCAGGACAATAACAAGAGGAAAGTTGCCTGACAAATATCTAAGATGCTGTGAATGGCGACAGCTGATATTTTCCATGTTTCTAAAGCTTGGTTTATCTTCACCTTTCGAATCTCAAGCACTTCAACTGCCATTGTCATGTCGACAGAAGGACCTCCTGAGACATGGCACATGTGAACTCGAACTTCATAGAACGCTTTAAGACATAAACCTCAAGGCGGGAAGTACAAAATAGGTGGACAAAGAGGGACTGCTATTTAGTCTAACTACATTATCATGCCTCAGCCTTGAGCCAAAGACAATCTTCAGAATTTCAATTCCTGCACTATCAAGAATCCTCAGCCCATGCTGCTTGGATGATACCAAGACCGCCTTGAATGTCCAGATCTACCTCCGCTGAAACCAAAGAATGCTTGGAAAGAAAGCATCACGATTGTCGGGGTGTCGATCGTGGGAAAAGTGAAGTTGTAAAGGGGTGTTTCGTTAATTTCGTGATTTCGGGGGGTCTATGCTGGGGGCTGTGATATGCTGCGATCAAATCCAGAGGTATTCCATGATTCCATTCTTGTCATACCCGATTAAGCGGCTGCGCTGAAAAGAGCCTCATTCTCCTGTTGAGCCTTGATGAATGCCTCCTTGAATAGGTTGGCGTCTGTGGTACATGTTAGCTAGCTTCTTCGCATATAGCTCTTAAGCACTTACTCTCAGAGTTGGCAAATCGGATAGCAAGAGTTTGAGCCTCTGGCTCGCCCTCACTGACATCAGCAGCGGCATTCCACACCCAACTACGGTCACTGCCAACGTTTGGAGAGAGCTTCATCTCAGGGACAACTATTGTCACATCAGCATTTATTCTTGACCCCACCGAGAAAGAGTCCAAGTTTACCATAGTGGTTGGCGCAGACCTTCAAAGTCTTATCTCTGCGCATGACCAATCTAGTCTTGCCGTTCTCCTTGTGCTTCAACAGTCTAACATCTCCGGTACCGCGCTCTCTCCACTCGTTGGTCTCGCGGACGAACTTGAAGAGCTTGGCGCGCATCTTGAAGGTCTGCTCCTCGAGCTCCTCGTTGGTCTTGGTTTCGACTTTCTCGGTGAGACGGATGACAGGCTCGAAGTGAACATCCTCGGATTCTGGGGCTTCGTCCTAAGCGTAAAATATCAGCCTCTGTTTTGATTTGTCTACTGTTTCCAGCTGGTGATGCCATGTACTTCTGGGTTCTCCTCAGCGGCGGCAGCCTTCTGTGCCTTTGCAGATCCAGAGTTGTCTCCACGATCCTCATCCTCAACCTTCTCCTTCTTGGCTCCTCCTCCGAACATGGAGAACATGTTATCGGCGACGTTGGAAGCGGCGGTGGTAGCAGTCGTGGCAGCAGTGGTAACGGCACTGGTGGCTTGTTCGGTCAAGGTCTATAAGAGTCAGCTTCAAAGCTTTATCTGCTTGGGTAGCATCAAATGGTGATGGCGCATACCGCTGGAGCCTCCTTTGCAGCTTCATCTTTTGACTCTGTTTGGAGGGGCTTCTCAGTCTCTGCTGGAGTAAGCTTGGGTTCAGTGGTAGCGTCGGCCATATTGATTATCGTGGGTAGTGGAATAGGATATGCGGTGTTTTGCGATGTAGTACGATTGCGATCTTGATCGAAAGATGTTGAGGTGTGATTGTAGGGTCGTGATCAGAAATATGCCCCTCATTTTGAAGACGTGGATGTTTTTTGTCGTTTAAGCGATGGACACTAGAGTGGAGCTTATCAGCAAACCCCTGAATGTTTACTTTACAGCTGCGAATTTTCACCATGTACCAGCTACCGGCATTCAGGGGTCAATTAGAAGCTCTTGGTAATTCTCATCTATTCCACTTATATCAGGGTACCCAAGAAAGATTACTTCTCTTTCACGCCCATGGAGTCTGGATATCTAGCTTCACCCCTCTTTCGGCGCGGTCCGCAGTATTTACTTGGGATTCATAAGGTGAATGTTTTTGAGCGTCCTTGTGGTGAAATACCATAAGGTTGAGCATGGTGAGTGGCACGTTTGTTGGGTGTATTGAAATTGAGATTGATTCCAGAATTATAATCAGCGTCGAATCTACTTAAGGAGTATGATTCTCACATCACCACCTTCGAGGTATTCCAAGATCTTCAAGCTAGATACGTCGTCTTCAAACATTTATTCGAAGATGTAATATAATGCGATAGTACTTCATAATGCATATAATCTTGGAACAGACAATAGGCCATCTTCTCGTCACCATAATTTCGTGACCCCGAGAAGCTTGCAAGATGAAATGCTCCACCATCTTAAAGATAAGTCCTTCACAATTTGTATATCACAAAACAAGTTATTTGTCCATGATATCAGTCCAAAGGGTATGTTGCAATAATTAAGAAAACTATGATAGACCTAACACCAGTACTCATTGCCCTACCCCAGCTTGAGATGGCTATCTCGGAACGCAATTCTCGAGATACCAGCCCAAGTTCAAAGCTATTCGCTGGAGCTCCCATATCCTTATCCTCCATATCTCGCTGATCCATAGTAACTCCTCTGATCGCAAAATCCTCGCTCCCTACAAATCAAAGAGAAAAAGATGCCAGGTGATACGCCAAGACCCCCAAAAAATCAGATGCTCATGCCCGCACCTTCTTGCCGGCCTGCTTAGCTGCCTTCTTGGCAGCTTTCTTCGCCAACCGATCTGCCTTCTTCTTCTCAGCAGCTGTGAGCTTCTGAGGCTTTTGAATCTCCCCAGCCTTGCTATGCGCCAACTTCGAAGCCCGACGCTGGTATTCCTGATACTCGGCATCCTTGCCCTGGAGCTTCAACCAAAGAAGCTTAGATTGAATCTGAGCCTTCACCAACCCTTGGCCCAATGGCTCACGAACATTTTGAGCGGACTCAACCTGCTTCGATACCTGTCCTTTCATATCTGCGAGTTGAATGCCAATCTCTTTAGCTAAGATGGCTGTTCGTTTAGCGGCCTCAAGTGATAGAGATTTAGCTGCTCCAGCAATACCCTCGCCAGCTGTGGCTGCTTGTTCAATTGCTGACTTCCTAGCATCCTCGACTAAACCCATAGCTACCTGGAGTTGGTGGAAGGCATCTTCAGCCACATGCTCAATAGGCTCAAGGAGACTGGTAAGCGGCTTAGAATCAAAGACCGCATCTTGTGGCAAGATCGAAGAGAGCTGGCTCAAGAAAGATTGCCAAGATGTAGTAGATCCGAAGTCGAGCTGGAAAGTCTCGTTGACTCTTGGTTTCTTCGTTGTGATGATTGAGATGTTCAGAACCCCATAGGCATCCTCCTTAGGTAGGAGGAGAATGATACCTTCATCCGAGCTGTAAGCTCTCTCTGTATCTACAACAATTTTGTTTCTCGTAATATTGACAGACATAGCTTCCTTTGCCAGCCAGCTCAATTTCGTAGCTGAGGGAATGCGGATCAAGATCTCTCTATCGCCAAGCAGTTCGGCGGTGCAAACATACGACTTGTTGAATGATTTCGAGGAAGGAGCGAGTGTCGGCACCTTCCCAATTTCCATCGATGGTACCACGGAGAGGCTGTTTGGCCCGGGAGCCAGTGCGATCGACTGCGTGACAGTGATTGTCTTGACTGAAGTCTTGGCTAACAAGGATGCGGGGACAGAAGTGATGCTTGAGGGAGGAGCAGAGGTGGTCGGTGATGCCGTAGATGAAATAGAGATTGCAGGAATGATCTTGCTATTGACCGAAATGGCTGATTCTGGGACGGCTCGAGAGAAGCGATAACTGGGAATGCCGGTGAAGGCAGCCACAAAGACGCTCAGAAGCAACATCGCTACAGGCATGAGAGCTCTCCACAGTGCGGCTCCGTTTCGATTGCGAATAAAATTGACGCTGTCAGCAATACTGTAGGAGGTCTTCTCAACATCGTGGGCATTTATGACGCCCAAGTTCGTCTTCTTGGGCACATTATGTTGGGAAGCTGTATCAAGAGGCTCATGGAGACCAGTGAGATATGCAAGGTTTCGATTCATCTGGCGTGCATCGATGTTCAAGAAAGACGCCAGGTCAATCGGCAGTCTCTGGTGGATGATGTTACCTCTTCCACTGATATCTCTCGATTCCAAACACATGTGAATAGAGTGTTGGTCTAGTGACATGCACTGTCCTCGTTCGAAGACCTGACGGTGGGAGATTACGATCGATGGGACAGCATGACGGTTCATGAATTTTCTGGCAATAGTTCGAGTTCTTCGCGCCACAATACCATCAGCATCTGAGCAGTAGAAGATAGCCACGTGCGGTAGGTCCCAGTGAGGCTCAACGATGAAACCTTGTCCCTCAGGGACCGAGTGGTAAGCGAAGCTATCGTCGAGGGTCAACTTGATCACATCCGCCTTCTCCGGCACATCCTCAAACTTCAAATTCTGAGCGAAAGTGCAGTCCTCAACCTTAATCTGATACCCAGACGAGTGCATGAGCTCGATCTCAGGAGTTCGCTCAGAGCCGAAAGCAGATACCGGAACAACATTGTAAAGTTGAGATGTGGACTGACGAAGGCGCTGTGCATTACTTCCGCCTTCCACAGATGCAGTAACGGAGCTAGCAATTTTATGTATTATATCTTGCTTGGCAGAGTGACTACCAATGTAGAGAATTCGAAGCGGATCTCGGGTTGACAAACCTTGTTTGGTCATAGTTTGGCGGATGGTAACGACAACACGTTTGGGTTGGTCCTCAAGTTTCATACTCTTGAGAGCATTCGCAGTCTGCTCCTCGTTGAGATCTGTGATAGTATGCTTGACAGAGACGGTCTCAGCACCCAGACTGTAGGGCTCTTCGAACTCGATGGACTGCGTGAGAGGTTCGTTAAAGTCGTCGAGCAAGATGGTAGAGCTTCGGCCTATTGTAGGAGTATTGAAAGCCTGCTCGACAGCTTGCTCAAGTCCTGGAAGAGCTGGGAAAGACGAGGCGCCTTGGTGATCCTCATCTCCGCTTTCGTCCCCTTCCGTGTCTGCGAGGCTCGCAATATCGTCTGGACGTCCGTAATCAGTGGAGGCGACGGACTCGGTGGCATCATCATCACGGCTTTCTGTGTCGGTATCGATGAATTCATAGGCAGACTCGCCGAGAATGCCCTCGTCAGAAGGAGTTTCGCTGGGGATTGACATATTCGCTGAGGCTGTGCTTTCCACCCAGGAGACTACTCTTTCGTCTGCAGCCGGTACAGGAAATCGTAAAAGAGTGGAAGAACACTCGTTTGGGATGGTAAAGGCTTGGGAAGACTGGCGCTCACTCTGAGACTTTGGCATAGTGTTAGCCTTGCCGTATCATGAAGTGCCTCCACAACGACGACGAGGTTGTTGGTATGGCTCACGGAAGTAACGAAGTTAACGACGAAGTGAAAGACGCAGAAGCAGATGAAGAGAAGGAAAAGCCTACGTCGGTTATGATCACAGAATACTTCCCAGGTTTCCGGATAGCGTGTGGGTAGGCAAGGCAAGCGTACCAAAGTTGGTCCTGCCTGAAGCGCCGGTTGCCTGCTCGTCGAGAGTCAAGTCCGGGCGTTCCTTATCAGAGATGGAGATGTCTCAAGCGACGGAGTTATTGATGGCAACCCAACGAGTTTTTGAAGTTCAAAGAGACGGGAGGTAACATGTACTGGAAGCGCGAGTGTATTGCAGCTTTGTTGCACAAGAAAGGAGAGTCGAAGTGGTAGAAGGAGGGGTGAATGTAGGCAAGGCAGATGTCGGGAGGTGACTGAAGTGGAGGCCGGCTAGACGATAAGCGATAAGAAAAGGTGGGTCTGGCGATTACCTAGGGGGCAAGCGGGGGTCTGTCGGGTCAGATGAGACCTCGATTTGACACTGCAAATAGGTACCTGGGTAGGTAGGCCGGCCAGATAGTTCTCGAAGTGGACACTTTGAAGAGTCTAAGTACCTTGAAATCCCTAATGCTTTTACTGTACAGTATGCGCACGATTTTCTTGTACAACCTACCTATAAACAAGTGAATGCCTTGCTGACGAGCTACAGCCTTACCCCTCCATGCGGGCGAATAGGTAGCTGCAGATGGGAGGGTCCACCCCCAGATGTTCTCCACTATAATACCTAGGCAAACGAGGTGGAAACATCAAGAGAAATCTACGCAACCTAACTTGGAGCATACAAGTAGGAAGCACTTGCTAATAGAAACACTCAAGTCATAGCATTTGAATTGGCTTTGCCAAATGAACATAAGTGAATGAAGAAAGGGTGTAGATTAATCTGCTTCAATCAAAGTCATAGCCTATGTTCGAGATATTACCAAGTAAAGTCATATCACAACCTGAAGAGTTTAAGAAAAGCCATGTTTTCTTGCTTTGTACAAACTCATAAACCACATTCACGGTACTACCAAGTAAATTCTTGCCATAGCTTCACGGCTTTGAAGGATGTTTGTTAATCGTAGTTGCAGGGTCAGCTCCGACCTTACTGGAGATGAGATAGGCTCGGAATGTATTCGAGTCAAGCAATGATCTGAGACGTGAAACTTCCTGATTCCAGCATGTTCATATTATGCAAGCTGTTCTGTCAATTTATCATAATCATACAATCATGTCTATTCCTATTCCGCAACCCAAACAGCAGCCATTCCCATTCCGGTTCCAACGCACATACTTGTGACTCCGACTTTCTGACCCGTCCTCCTCAACTCATAAAGTAGCGTGCTGACCTGTCTAGCACCGGTGCATCCAAGTGGATGTCCAAGAGCGATAGCTCCACCCTTGGGGTTGATCTTTTTCTCATCAAGACCCAACTCATTTGCGCACCAGACACACTGAGAAGCGAAAGCCTCATTAATCTCAAAGATATCAACATCATCCTTGGTAATACCGGTCTTTTCGAAGACCTTGGGAATGGCAGCCCATGGACCAATACCCATCAGCAACGGAGCAACGCCAGCTACTGAAGCAGCAACGTATTTACCGAGGATGGTCTGACCGAGACGCTCAGCAGTAGAACGCTTCATCATAAGAACAGCAGCAGCTCCGTCAGAGATCTGACTGGCGTTACCAGCGTGGATGGACCCATCCTTGGCGAAAGCAGGCTTCATCTTGCCCAAGCTCTCAGCTGTGGTATTGGGTCGAACACCATCGTCTTTAGCGACAGTGATCTCTTTCATCTCTCCAGTCTTTGGGTCCTCCCACTGGACCTTGAGTGGGGCGATTTCTTCATCGAAGAGTCCAGCTTCTTGTGCCTTGATTGCCTTCTGGTATGAGCTGGCAGCGAAAGCATCTTGGACTTTACGCGTAACGCCACGGTCCTTTGCCATCTGCTCGGAGAGAAGACCCATTGGTACTTTGCAGTTTGCAGATTCTGGGTGGGATTCGAGGAGCTCCGAGAATTCGGTAACAGCGCCTGGTCTGTACAGCAGAACATTAGCATGAGAGAAACAAGCATTTAGACGAGGACATACCCATATTGCAAACTCATGCTCTCGACACCAGCACCAACACCAACCTCAATCATCCCAGCACTAATCGCATTCGCAATATCTACACAAGCTTGTAATCCAGACGAGCACTGTCTGTTCAAACTCTTAACTGCAGCAGTAACTGGAAAACCCGCTGCAAGTGCAGCAGCCCGGAATTCCGTAGCTCCTCCACCAGGAGGAAGCACACTACCAACAGCGATATCTTCCACCAAAGCAGGATCGATCTTCGAGCGCTCGATGAGCGACTTGAAAGCACCGACTAGCATATCTGCCGCAGCTGTATCTTTGAAACCACCCTTTCCGCCTTTTGTGAATGCTGTTCGGAGACATGCTGTGACAACAATCTGGAAGCTGTTAGTACATGATGTGCTTCTTTGAACTAGGTGGACTTACATCATCTGGACTCTTCTTCAAAATACTCGCTCGTCCACTGTCTCCTTCTGTAGGAGAGATCTTGCTCTGGGAACCAGCGAGGTGGTCAGAGACCTGAGTAAGGCGTTGTTTTGCTACGATTCATTGTCAGCCTCGTCTCGTTCGCCGGATCTTGATGAAGAGTCCTACCTGCAGACATCTTGATGAATTTGTAGGATTTTATTACACAGTTTCTGAAAATGGTATCAAGAGCGATTTGAAAGGAAGAAAGAAGAGTACGGGCTATAGAGAGGTATTATGGGTGAGTAGTGGATTCTTCCCCAGCTTGTACTCCAAGTATGCCTCGGCATTATGAATGTCGATTTGATTGGCTGCGTGACTAGCCCGAAATATCCGTTGTCACATGGAAATCCACTTTGAGACGGAAACTCTGGGGAAGTCTGGAACATCTGTCACGCGCAGAATGAAACTGTTTGAGAAGTTGTAGGATTTGCATGTGTCAATGAATAAACCGAAATGCAAAGTGACAAAGAAAGGTCACAAGAGACAATTGACTTTGTCAGAAAGAGGTAACTATCTAACCCCTCTACCAATTGACTCCACTAAGCGCCTCGAGCTCAGTTACAAAAGTGATTACAATCTTTCAAAAGGGTATCGTACAACTACTGCCGAAACATTCCATCCTGTCCAGATATCCGCCTTTCATATTACTGCAACTTAACGAAGACTTTTTCACTACTCCTCTGTAGGATTCTCCAAAACCCAGCCTCTGCTCATTTCCACCGCCTGCTCCCATTTCTTGAACATGGCATCGCTCTTCTTCTGCTCGATCTTAGATTTAAATATGGTCCTATCTTCCTTGTTGATCTCCTTCAGCTCGTCGAATTCCTTCCAAATATCAACGGCGAAGCCAGCGGCAATCGCAGCTCCAAGAGCTGTCGTCTCGCGCATGACTGGGCGATCAACTGGTATTCCGGTAATATCTGCTTGGGTCTGCATGCAAAGGTCCGAGTTTGACATTCCTCCATCAACAGCAAGCTTTCCAAGCTTGTGTCCTGAGTCTTTTTCCATGGCATTGAGAATGGCCTTAGTTTGGTAGCAAGTAGCTTCAAGAGTCGCTCTGGCGATGTGACCTCGCTGGGTATGAGCGGTAATACCGACTAGTAGTATTAGTAATAAATCTTTTCGAATAGCCAGAATGTCACTTACAGAGAGTTCCTTTGGCGTCGTCTATCCAGTAGGGCGCGAAAAGTCCAGAGAAAGCTGTAACGAAGACAACTCCACCATTGTCATCAACAGTTTCTGCCAATTCCGTGATCTTATGTGAATGTTTGATGAAGCCCAAATTGTTCATCAAAAACTTCACACCAGATCCAGCCACCGCAATACTTCCCTCAAGTGCATAGATTGGCTTTCGTCCACCGCCAAAGTCATATGCAACAGTAGCCAGAAGACCGTATTTCGAAATGACAGGTTTGTCGCCCACGTTGTAGAGAAGGAAGCAACCGGTTCCGTATGTGTTCTTTGCCTCTCCCGGAGAGAATCCGCATTGTCCGACTAAAGCCGCAGATTGGTCTCCTAGACAGCCTGTAATTTTGATCCCTTTGAGAGCACTAAGTGCTAGAGCACCAAAAGCGTCCTTATCCGAAGATGGAACGATTTTCGGGAGAGTGATATTCTTCCGGTCGAGCTGGAAGAAATCCAAAAGCTTGTCATCATATTGGAGAGTGTGAAGGTTCATGAACATTGTGCGGGAAGCATTTGTGGAATCTGTTACGTGCACGCCGCCCTCCTTACCTCCATTGAGCTTGTAAATCAGCCAAGTATCCACCGTGCCGAAGGATAGTCGTCCCTCATCATAGGCTTTCTTGACAGCATCGACATTGCGGTACAGCCAAAGCAGCTTCACACTAGAAGGGTATGTTGAAATTGGCAGTCCACAAATTTGCTGAAGCTCGTCCGCTCCCTTGCGCTTCTTCAATTCTCGGACAATAGGGGTCGTTCGAGTATCGGGCCAAACGATGGCGTTGTACAGTGGTTCTCCGGTGTTTGTATCCCAGCAAATGGTCGTTTCTCTTTGATTTGTGATTCCAATAGCCTTGATCTGGTCCTTCGAATAACCATCCTTCAAGAATTTCTCGGTCGCCTTGTCTATGCATTCTACCACGGAATCTACGAGTTCTTGTGGGTCGTGTTCGTGCCATCTGTAATTCAATATTAGCTTTAGCAAAAATAGGAGCGTTGTGAAGGGGAGTTTTGTAGATTTTGAGATCAGCATTACTTACCCAGAATCTGGATAGATGTTTTCGAATTCAATTTGGTGGCTTGCGATTGGGTTCCCGTCCCCATTGAATATCAGAAAACGGGAGCTTGTCGTTCCGCAGTCAATACTTCCAATGAACCAGCGCTTCGACTTTTCTTCGTCTGTTTCTGACACACCCTTTGGCAAATGTGGCCGGACAGCATCCTCCGTCTTCGGCTCTGCTATGTTCTCGACGTGTTGCGCGCCTGTACTAGGCTCTACAATCTTCAAATAATCATATTCATGAGTAGAGAGTGTTCGGATGGGCATGGAATCCATGATGGGCAGTGGTTGGTGTCGCAAGCTGACGGTAGAGTGTCTGGTGCTATAAGATTGTCCTGAAAGACTTGCACTACCCGTCGACTTCGCTACTGCTGTTATGTAGTAAGAACAGGGAGCTTTTGAGGTCAAAATGAAAGCTCGTGTGCGCGCAGGTATGGAGGAGGGTAGGGAGAGGCCAAGTAAGACGGGGTTGCGCGGCTTAGAGAGGAGGAAGGGCCGGTGACATAGCGCCAACATTGAGGGGGGATAGATCGCCAGCTGCTATTTAAACATTTCGATGTCTGTCCCGTTCAATTGGGACGACGCATTGGCTGTTGAGCACCTCTGACCCCGCCTATGGATAGTATTGCTGCAGCTGTGTGAGATTGGCAGGTGTGCCGAGTTCGGTTTATTACCCAGGCGGGACAAACTTGGTGGACCATGATCTGCTGCACTTGGCAGCATGTGATGCTGAAGAAATGGCAGAACGGGGCATCTGTGGGGGATGATGGCAGTCATTGGTGGAATCTGACAATGTGATCCTGTCTGAGCCTCACTGGGCAAGGATGAGTGGGGATGAGGATTCGAATGATCAGAAGGGAAGGCCTGGCCTCAACCACAACCATTCGCGAAAGAGAGTTCAACACCAGAAGCGAGACCGCGATATCGGCGAATAGATAAGATCATGGCAAGCTGGGGGCCTCGAACACTTCTTCTATCTATACTCCACAAACAGCTACTCTGCTACAGGTCTGCAGGTCTGTATCTATGTCATCCGGATGCTATCCGAACCCTGTGTGCAGCAAGACGACGTCTAACAAGATTGATAGCCAAGCGCCGCGAGACATTCTCACCTCCGGGCCAGGCAAACTCGTAAAAAGAATTGGCATTAACTAATCATTGTCGAGACTCGATCCAGAAGCCACGAAACATCCCAGGACATCACGAGAAATAATATTTCAAAGTCATGCAATCATGCGATAACTATACCTAGTTAAGTGACCTGGTAGCCGAGTATGGATAGACTTCTACTCTTAAGGTGATCACTTTGCCGGAGGCGAATTGGCCCAGTCTATCTATCGACGACAAGAGGCGGTTGGCAGCGTTGGCTGAAAGGGCCACTGAAAACGCCTCGCAATACGACGATCATACAAACTCATGAAAAGATTATAGCACTTTGCATAATCATCTTAGTAATGCCACGAAGTTCTCAGAAGAAATTGACTTGGAAAATACTTAAAGTCACGAAATCGATTGAGCACGTTTACTTTGTGGAGGTGATGATAGGCTCCTGCGAGACATTCTCACATCAAGACCAGCTAAACTCGTTCTCGGCGGACAGAAAATCGGCATGTACGATTGAATGTCCAGTTAGATTTCAGAGTTGCGAAAATATCTCTGGACATTACTGGACTCCAACGTCTCTAACTACTTGATGACTTTATTCAAGTGACAGTCGGGATAATGCACTTCGACTTTCAAGGTCATTTTTGGGAGGCAAATCAGTTCAACTTCGCATGTTCACTGTCGGGCTTGATCTAAGAAGCTTCGCTGTTTTGGACAATGATGTTTTTATTAGATCGCTTCTCTCTTCATTTGAATAGGGCCTAACGCCCAATGAAGGATGGGAGTTTCCACCCAAACTATACCAATTCCCCCAACGGTCCAGATCTTCTTGTCCTTTTCTCTTTTTGTTTGTTCATGCATGCTATACAAGAAACACTCGCCAGCTCCTATCTTCCTTTCAAACTAGCCCTTCTTCGTACACGTTCCTGGAAATCCTCCAGGTCGCAATCACTATCGCCATCCTCATAATAAGGGATATCAAAAGACCTGTCGTTCTTTTCCCTTAAACGCCAGCGGTCCCAGCGGTCCTCGTCATGCTTAACCTCCTTGCTCTCGTCATCATCCATCATTGTGCGTTCTCGATCTTGGCCGAAAACTCTGCAGAAGATGGTTGGAAAGCCTGCCCTAACTTTCAGAGGTCTGCCCAAGGGTTTCTGGCAATCATGTATGGCATCAACAGAGTTCATGGGGCCAAGGGTGATGGCTCCAGCCGACATGGCAACAGAGGAATCAACATCACAGGCATCGGAGCGTTCCGGCTCTTGCGCATTGGAACTAGCAATCGTTGCACTCAGGTTTCCTGGCGGAGCCTGATCATCTGAAGATGGGCCTGCGGGAGCCTCAAAGATACTGAGTGTGAGAACGACATTCCTGTGACTCTGTTCATTTGGTGGAGCCCAACCGTCCGGCACGGGGGAATTGAGGAGATTGAGAGGCGCCTTGAAGATATTAGCATCTAGTTCAAAGGTCTAGTAAAGGAAGTCACTCACTGGATTGTTGTTCAATCGACCGATCAGCTCGGGCTGTTGCTGATTAATAACGGGAGATAGTCTACTCGACGCCTATTGAAATTTGTTAGCACCTAGCTCAATTTTAATATGGAAAATGTCACGCGCTGGGTGAAAAGAAATACGGCAGGTGTGTACCTTTGGCTCATTCTGTCGCTGGGCGCTGACGGGACGGAGAGCAGTCGGAGCACCCTGAGAGATATTAGCATCTAGCTCGAACATCCGCTGGAAATCACTTACCGGATAATCATATGGGGTTCGTCCGATCTGTTCGCCCTGATATCGGGTGTGAAAGTGAGTCCAGGGAATCGAACTTTCCTAGAAGATGTTAGCACCTAGCTCAAGATTTCCATAGAAGGATCACTTACTTCTGGACGACTATAATTATACGCGGTGCGTACCATGGGCTCGCCGCCCTGTTGCCCAGCCATTAAAGGAAGAGAAGTATCGGAAGCCTCCTAGAAGTCATCAATACAAATGTAATCAATAAAAAATCGAGTGTGCTACTTACTTCACCTTCTGCAGACCTTTGATGGCTGTATAATACGCGACCTTCGCGCGGCTCATCTTGGTTCTATGATTATCAGTCAAATACTCTCAAGAAGATATAGAGTACACTTACATTGCCCATATTGAATATCAATTTATTATAATTTGCGATTCTTGTTTTGACTACCGGAGCCGACGATATTCACTCGCCTAAGGAACAGATGCTGCTTCTGCGAGTGGGAGTTCTTTCCAAAGTTGTTCTCTTTCGACGAGGATGCGAATTGGAAATCTGTGTATTTGGGGATGCTCAGGTAAGATTTAGAAAAGATAAAAGTGCGAAAAGATTTACATCCTTCAGCAGCTACCTAGACTAATTCATTGGAATCTGAACTGAGCTACCTCCCTAGTGACAAGTCTACCAATCTCCAACGAATAATCCCAATGTTGAACCACACTATGCCCTTCACATCTCTAGCCTCCCTAGCATACCAGATCACAACCAAATATTCCAATATCTCCTTTTCGTCTAGCAAACATTTCGAGATCTCTGGTAGCTCGCTTGTTTGTGTAACCTACGTCTCTTCTGGTTTGGGGGGCGTTTATTCTTCTTCTGGCTAGTTCCCTCGGTTAAGCAAAAACATTTGTTGTTGCATGTCGCGAACCATGGGATTCCGAAGCGAGAAAATGGCATTCGCCAATTTCCCATACAGGATTACCATGGTGAGCTGCACAGATTTACAGCATACTTACAATGTATCTAACAAGGTTTCTATGTTATATACCTTAGAGGAAAGCGCAGGGGTAAAAGAATGGTTCGGTGACTATCAACTGACGATTCCCACTTCGAACTGTCTTTCTAGGAAGGAATCACCAAGGGACACGTCTATGATAGTTCAGAGTAAAGAATTATTTGAAGTAGGAATGATTCGAAGGCCTGAATAGTACGAAACGGCAGATACGGGGTACCAGGTAGAGGAAAACCCTCCCCTAATCAACCTCCTTAGAAAACCCTTAGGTAGCTTACTAGCTCTGCTCCTCTAAATTAAACTTTTACTGAATCGAATAAATGTTAACTCTATTAGAAGGCTACGTCAAAATCCCGAAATAGATACCGAGTATTAAGCTACTACTCTAGATTTCTACTTCGTCTACTCGATCAGGAAGTGGCGATAGAGCTCTTTCCTTCTCATATAGAGAGGTGTTTTCAGATCCCGTTCCCTAGTAATTCATTCCTAGAAAGATAGTTCAAAGTAGGAATCGTCCTTTAACCGTCTTCTGACTACTCCTTGCTTTTCAGATAGCCCGGCTATTGTCTCTAAGGTAGTATTGAGGTTTGGCTTTTCTGACGTCGTGATGCACTTGCTTCCTTTCCGTGGTGCACGCTAGCTAGTAGGCTGTTCTGGACGATTCCTTCCTTCCTTACCTACCTACCTAGGTACCAAAAATAACGGGGCCATAGTACTTTGGGAAGGGCTCAACTTCAGCCTTGGGCAATACCAAAAGATGTTTAGAATCGTTATCAGCCTCAGAAAATGTACTGCCGAGGATGCCCTTTTGTACAGAATACACTTATATGTTCTTCCGCGTAGGTTAACAGTGACCCTTTTCAAGCAAATGATGACAGTACAAAATCCCATCTGTCTGCAACGACGAGGAAATCTTCATGTATGCTACCATGGTATAGTAAAATTTTCTATTATCCCGGGCCTGCCTATCGTCATTTGTACCGTTAGAACACAGGTAGTTAGCTGTTTACAAAGCCAATTTGGACATCTTAAGGATCCATCATGTCAGCCATGTGCTTCCCAACGCTATATCAAATCGAGAGCGAGCTTCTTATTGATATTTTGAATTCCGCTGCATGGTTAAGATATGTTTTCCTAACCACAACCACACGGAAAAGCCGCTTCTAGTGCGTGCACCACCCCAATTGATGCAGCAACTGAACGTGGCTAGCTACCCCTTCGCCTACCAAGAAGACGAAGAAATGGATACTACGCGGTTCTTGATTTGAGCTTCCTCTCTTCTTCCGGAAATAACAACAGTCCTCTAGGCTCGTTCATTGCCTATCAGCCAAGTCTCCATTCATCCGTATCGTTCGAAGTATCACCATGTTCTCCTCCTTCGTCTAATTCTCAGATCAAAACAATCCCCCCACATTCACTTCAACCAGCGAAACCTTTAGATGCACAACTTGATCCAGCTCAAATGCATGGATACAGCAGCGAATAGACCTCCATCTAGCCTTCAACCCTTGGACTATATTGGCTCGGTCGATCTCGATAGAAGACTCCGTCTCCCTCGCTACAGGATGACAGATCAAAGAATGCAAGAGAAGTTGTGGAGTAAGTTTGTCGTAGTTTCATGACTTTGTAGGGCTACACAAGTATCAATCGAAATTGTAGGCAGTTCAACGCCAGAGGGGGCTGGTGCACGTCTTCAGCCACATTTGTCAAGTATAACACCGTGAGAAGGAAATTGAAAAATCCAATGTAATTCCCTTATATCTAGCTAAACAGAAATTGGAAAATCCCATTATCGCGCTGCAAATATGTTGGGCAACCCATCTAAGGGAGCGAGTGTAAGCTAAGCCTTTCCTTTAAGCCAAAATCTCATATTCTCATCGATCATGACACGTCGTTACGAACCATCTTGCTTTCTATTATTCCTTAGATAGAAAATAAGTCCTCTCCTCCTCTTGAATTCGACTCAGAA
Organism: Neospermospora avenae; assembly: GCA_014282315.1. Lineage (NCBI taxonomy): Eukaryota > Fungi > Ascomycota > Leotiomycetes > Helotiales > Ploettnerulaceae > Neospermospora > Neospermospora avenae. Next base: position 25,980 of record JACBAH010007626.1, read on the forward strand.
GAATGCATGCCCACCCATGTCATTTTCCACGCCGAGATAGCGCATTTAAGCATCTCCTTTACCTAGCAACACCAGATTTGCAACATTCATTACGGTGATAATGACCCATATGATTACTGCAACCGTAGCAGTAATCCAACTATTTCGCATTTTGACCCCATCCACTTGTGGTATCGGTCGGGGCACGGTGGCGTCGCCTTCCTCATCATCGACGTCCTCCGGTGTGGTCGCTGTTCGCACAGTCATGAACTTATTTCTGCAAGTGAAGTAGATCAATGGTGCGGACACGAATGGTAACACGACACTCAAAGCCACTTGAGACCCGTTCAAGGCTGCGGTGAGGCCATGTTTACCGACCGCCCCAGCGATGATAATGCTTGGAGTGATGGATATGCTTCTAGTTATAAGACGTCTCATCCAGGGTGCGATCGTCCATCTGAGCGCTCCCTCAGAAACCATTTGACCGGCAATAGTACAAACAATTCCAGCGCTGATACCGGACAACAGTAGAGCAAGGGCGAAAATGGTACCTGCCGCAGGAGCAATACTTTCTGAGAGTAGTCGATAGATTCCAAAAAGGTCGGCATCCTCAGCTTTGGTTCCATGAAGCGAGGCTCCTGCAGTAATGAGAATAGCACTGTTGACGAATAAGGCAAACGTGAACAGAGACACAGCCAATTCGACGATTGAGTACTTGAGGCAGAAATTGATAGCCGAGAGAGACGGAAAATACTGGATTTTGTCCACACTATCGGACTGAATGGATGCTGGAACAATGCCATTGTCAATGTCATATTCTTGTAAACGGGCTTGTACGATGCCACTCCCAAGGTAGAGACTGTGAGACATCACTGTTGCACCTAGAATTCCGCAGGCCTGGTACAGACTGGGGAAATTAGCCGCTTGAACACAAATAGAGAGAATTCGGCCTACCCTTTAGACTCAACAATGGCAGAATTGGGAAGATATCCACGAAAGACATCGCCAAGTGGAGTGTCTTCGATAAGACTGAGTTGGATGCAAAAGCAGATCACAACACCAAGAACAAGGGCTACCACAAACATCTCAAATGCTCGGAGGCCTTTCATGGATCCATTAGGCTTGTAAAACAACAAAATGAGGAGCACATCGACAATGGAAAGGGCACATCCGGCTACCAACGGGATCTGTGGTATCAAGAGGTTGATTGCAATAGCCGTTCCAATAACCTCAGCAATGTCCGTTGCGATAATCTATTCATTGTCAGCAGGGAATGCCAACATTTCTTGAATCGACTTACGGCCCCTTCAGCCATGACGTAGAGGAAGTAATTCATCCATCGAGGAAGGAAGGCTCTACAAGCTTCAGCTAGATTGAGTCCGCTGACACTTCCGAGCTTGATACACAAGCTTTGCAAAAAGATGGCAAAGATGTTCGACATCAAAACGATGAAGAGCAATCTGAAGCGGTAGGTTGCACCGGCAGCCACATCGGTCGAGTAGTTTCCTGGATCAATGTATGCAACCGATATCTAAAATCTGATGTGAGCATTGTCATAGCTACATGACATACCGACTTACCATGAAACCTGGGCCAACAAACTTTATATAAGTCGTGACCGCTTTGCGAATTTTCAAGAAAATTCTCATCGGGAACGAAGCATCGGCCCCATTTCCCGATTCACCTCCACCAGCAGCACCTCCATCAGCAATATCGAGAGCGACCATTCCTGGGCCACTTCTCGACTTATCGCTCTGCTGGCTCACCCGCCTCGCCACCACCACCACTTCTTTCCCTCCCTTGGCCCCCTTGCCATCCTCGTCCGGCATTCGATCGATTTCAGTCTCAATCTCGTTGCTCGCTATCCTTTTCAGCTCCCGTGCATTAGCCATCCCATTAAGATCTGCTCTGGTCGTGAGATCCGCCGACAAAGAGCTGGGGCTCTGGTTGTACCCGTCCCCTACAGGTTCCTCGGTTCTCGAGGGGCAATTCATAACGACTGAGTAGTTTTAATAATGATTTGCGAAAATCTCAATCTCGACTTCGACTGTTTTTTATCGAGAAGAGACGGGAGTGGGGAAAAGAAGCTTTTGTATCAGGATAAGCTATTCAAGGGTAGCCACAATCTGGGGAAGGGACTAGGCGGTCTAGGAGGCTTTCGGGTGCGGTTTCTCCCGGGGAGGAGGTAGCGAGCGACAAATCAGCTTTGAGAAGCTCCCCGTCATCGAACGTTTTACGTTTTTGAGTCTTCTTTGCAGATTCGAAATGTCCTCTTTTTATCTACAACCACGTATTGCCTCAGGTATGTTCCATGAGGATGTAATGGCCAGTCATATTGAGACGAGCGTTTCCAACTTGTTTGTTTGTTCTATTATGTGGCACATATCGGATCGGCAAATTACACCAACAGTTAAAGAGTGATGCTTGACCTTTGCTTTACATCTACAGCAGATGACGAAACCTGCTCGTTCAGATTACGAGAGTTGCCCAACACACTATACTTCTCCGGTGTTTTCTAGGTCAAACTCAAAAAAATGTTTCCTTCTTGGCAGCTGACGGGATGAATAAAAGCCATTGATGTAATGACAAGTGACCTCTTCATCACATCCATCACAACTTCCTCACAGGAGGGTTGGCTCGGTATAAGTAGCTTTGTACCAGTCCTTGTGACACAATGATGATAGGAGATTAGGTAGGTAAACAATCGGTGGATAATAGATACCATGCTTACCTAGGTACTGTCGCCTTCATTAGGGTTTTAGGTATTCAAAGTTCCTATACAAGCGAAATGACATACTTTCGTGATAAGCCCTCTATAGCATAACTCTACGAGACAAGAAACGCCAAAGATCCTTTGTAACTTGCTTCTTGAGTACCAAAAAACCCCATTACTCCCTCACCTCACGGATATCAACAGGACTCAGAGGAAGGTTTAGTTAAAAGATTTCATTCGACGACCCTACTGTATGAACTATCTACTTTTCATGCCAGCAGCTGCAGCTACTTCACAACCGACCACTTTAGAGCTGCAGGAACGATAATCCCATGTACTGAATCTAGGGGCACGCTTACTGCCGACTACCTACACTGCATATTGTCGGTGAGGACAACAAGCTAACGGAGAAAACCCAGCATTGGCACGAGAAGACTAATCAGCAGAACTTCAAAATATATGCAGAAACTTCATTTTGGGTTTCCACTCATGTAACCTATTGATATGTATCTTATCAAATGGGTCCGCGCCAAATCATGGCTGAATTCCTCCAGCTAGAAGACAGACAGACGCCTGCCCATGCAACGCCGCGCAAAATTCGACTATTAAATACACAAGAATCATTGCCTCGATATGCCTTGAGCCCCAAGTATGTCCCAAATCGCTAGACATCTTATCTTCACTTTGGATCCGATTGATCAAGGTTCATATAGACCTTCTGAAGAGCCTTTTTCTCGCGACCATCAGACTCGAGGACTGTAATCCAGTCACGAATCTGGATACCTACACCCCGCTCTTTATCCTCTCTCCATTGTCCAAGCCGTCTCGCTCCTTCGGCTGTCAGCTTCTCGGGAGGAGCATTGACAGGGCCACTGCCTGGCGTTCCAGGTAAACCTTGCGTGTTGATACGCCCTGGAGTGCTTACACCGCTGCCACGGCCCCCGGCTCCACCGCCGCCTGTCAACCAGCTGTACTTCTTTTGCTTCTTTCCGAACAAGAATTGCGCAGTTGTTGTGTTTGCAGCCGCGTGGTTGGCAGCTTCATTGACTTTCGCCGCCGCGTTCTTCTTCTGCTCCTTCTTTGTCGGGGCTTTCTCCATTGAATCAGGAGCGACAGAACCCGGCGTACCTGGGTTGATAGAGCCTTGTCTAGAGGGACCTTCGCCAGAGGCACGAGCCAGACGTTTACGGAGTCGTGCTTCTTCAAGATCACGCTCTTTCATTGCTGAAGTACGTAATGCACCAACAACTTCGTTTGTAATCTTGACAGGCGCAGTAGGAGTTTTACCTCCGTCTGATACTGGCGTTGGTAGCTTAGCAACAACGGACGTGGAGGCTGGAGAAAATTAGCAAGAAGAAATGAAAAACACGTTTGTGGACCATACTGCTTATTGGATTGGAGTGCGGGCTGACGGCACTCTCCCATCCACTTCGAGGTCCACCATCAGCAACGTTGCTATCAATAGTGATAGGAGCCGCAGCGTCAATCCACTCCTCGGGAACAATTCCATGAGAACCAGTCTGACGTCCTTTCGCAAGCTTAAGAGCATCTTCAACCAGTCCCCTCAATCTATGCTTGGTTGCAATTGACATAAGCGCCACCTGATCAACCAGCATAGTATCAATGGGTAGAAAAGTACCATTAGTGGCAAGAAAAGTATTTTCTGGTCCAGCTTGAGCCTGTATTTGAACTCCACGCTGAGTGAAGTTTTCTGGTAGCTTCATCGTGCCCATCTGCCCACCCTTGTCAACGTTCAAGGACAGGCCATTTTCCCTAGCAACCTTGCCCATCTTGGCTTGAATGACCTGAACAATGAGGAATGGGTTTCGGAGCTCGCGTTGTCGAGACGCAGCGAGATTCGCCGCGGCCGCGTTCCACACCTGGTCTGCCAGCTTCTTGGTATACTCATCTTGCGACTTTCCATCAGCCTTCTCAGCAGCAGCATTCGCAGGTCCTGCACCGTACAAGGAAGCAGCATCTCCTGGTGGGAACTGGCTAAAGCTGTGACCTGCTGAAATGTTGCCAGACTGTGAACCAGAGAGTTGTGAGTTGAACGAATTATTCGACAGCTGAAATGTGTATTGTAGCCCCTCTTCCTCTCGCAAATCAATGCCTGTACCCCCAAGAACGTCCATTACGTCGACCCCATCCTCCTTGGGCTTCTCTACGGGCTTCGATGGGGGTCCCATCGCGCCTTGATTTTGCTGTGGCATCTGACCTTGGTAAGGTTGTGGTGGTGGTTGTCCTTGCCCATAATTGCCAAAGTCCGGTCGTGCGCTCGTATGAAGTGGATTTGCGAAGTTGACAGAGCCCTGGAAGTGGTTCTGATGGCTGGACTGGTGGTTCGTTTGGAGATTGGCTTGCGATTGTGGAAGGGTGAGCCCCGGTGCAGAGTTTCCATTTGTTGAGTACGGCGTGTTGTAGACGCCTTGCGGAATCCCAACTGTAGAAAAGTGAGGCGATGCTGCCGCTGATGGAGCTGCAGATGCTCCTGGACTCATGGCGTACGGCGACTGGATGTACGGTGCACCTGGCTGTGGTTGTGATGTTGGATTTGGGGACAATCGCTGCCTCTTATTCGGTGGCATACCAAACTGCTGCTGAGCGCCCGGAGAGGGCGCATTTTGTGAGGGCGAGTACGCCCTGGGAGGCATCGGATACTGTTGCTGTTGCTGTGGTTGCGCCATAGTTGTAGATGTGATAGATACCAAATTATGCTTTCTTAAGATCTCCTTCACAAGGCAGGCGCAAAGCCCGCTGACCTCCTGAGAGCTCGTCCCATGCGCAGTCCCAGATCTTCCAGTATCGAATATGCTGTCCAAGTCAATCCACCGCGTTCTTCAGGTCCCTCGTTGCTTATTCCGTTGTCGTGGGCCTGCTGGAATTCTCGCCTCGATGGTGATGTGGGTAAGGAAAAGGGAGTCCGCTCCACGAATTCGCGTCTCGATCATCACGTGCTACTGTGAGCTAGAGCGAGTTAAGCCATCTGCGACTATGCATTCATCTGCAAGGTTACTACCTTACTGAACTTCACCTTCAGCACGGCGACAACGAGTTTGCAAACTCCATGGCTTAGGAGCCAAACGGAATATCAGGATATAACGATGCGTACTAATTGATTGGTATCTATTCGACAAGGCGAGCCTTTAGATTAGACCAGCGATACCTGCGCAGGAAGGGATACAGACGAAGTTCGATATGGCTTCCAAGCGCAAAGCAGCAGCCATGGCGCCTCCGGTTCTTGAAGAGCCGGTAGATCCAGCTGATGAGCTGATGTTTCTCTGCTTGGGTGGTGGGAACGAAGTTGGCAGGTCGTGTCATATTATTCAATACAAGGGCAAAACTGTAATGGTACGATTGTTGATCCATTCCTAGCAATTGAGAAATTCTAACGTCTTCTCAGTTGGATGCAGGTCAACACGCAGGTTACGAAGGTCTCGCCTCTCTTCCATTCTACGACGACTTCGACTTGAGTACTGTCGATGTTCTCTTGATCAGCCAGTAAGCGTATTTCATACTTTCCTACAACTCTTTCAGGTGGAAGTTATGGTCTGCTGGGTATAGGCAGTACCTTCTGGCTATGCAACCGTTGTTGGATTCCTTTCTTCCCGTATGGTTTTATGAGTCAACATGTATACGAGAATCAATACAAAATACTTTATCCAATGCTTTTGCATGGTCTCGATTCTGAGATGATCCATACTTGAACACATGTTTGTACATAGCTCGTCATCCAAACCCAACTCTTTTACAAACCAGGGACCGTATTCCAAACGTGCTTTAGCTGATCTTCTTAGTTTCCATGTGGACCACGCAGCCTCTTTACCTTATGTACTGGCTAAGACCAACTTCAAGGGACGGGTTTTCATGACACATCCTACGAAGGCCATCTACAAGTGGCTCATCCAGGACAGTATCCGAGTTGGCGGTGCTTCATCAGATACCAAAGGCCAACCAGTCTATACAGAAGCTGATCATCTTTCTACCTTTCCGATGATCGAAGCTATTGACTACCATACTACACACACAATATCTTCTATCAGAATTACGCCATATCCAGCTGGCCATGTCCTTGGAGCCGCTATGTTTCTCATCGAGATTGCCGGACTCAACATTTTTTTCACAGGAGACTATTCTCGAGAAGATGATCGACATTTGGTCTCTGCTGAGGTACCAAGGGGCGTCAAGATCGATGTTCTGATTACCGAATCGACCTACGGTATAGCTTCGCATGTTCCGCGTGTAGAGAGAGAACAACAGCTCATGGGTTCGATTACCAGCATCTTGAACCGAGGCGGACGTGTTCTGATGCCCGTTTTTGCTCTCGGAAGAGCTCAAGAACTCCTATTGATTCTAGACGAGTACTGGACTCTTCACCCTGAATTCCAGAAGATCCCAATCTACTATGCCAGTAACTTGGCCCGGAAATGTATGCTGGTCTACCAGACATATGTTGGCGCTATGAATGACAACATCAAACGTCTTTTCCGAGAGAGAATGGCCGAAGCAGAGGCTAACTCGGATACTGCCTCGAAAGGAGGGCCCTGGGATTTCAAGTACATCCGCTCGCTGAAGAACTTAGATCGTTTTGATGATGTGGGAGGCTGTGTCATGCTCGCCAGTCCTGGAATGCTACAGAATGGCGTGAGCAGAGAACTCCTCGAGAGATGGGCTCCGAGTGATAAGAACGGCGTGGTTATCACTGGTTATAGCGTAGAAGGGACTATGGCAAAGGAGATCATGAAAGAACCAGAACAGATCCAGGCTATCATGTCCCGAAATACGGGCGGCGCCAGACGGGGCCCAGGGGGTGGTCCAGATGCCGAGAAAGTTATGATACCTCGACGATGCAGTGTCCAAGAGTATTCTTTCGCTGCACACGTCGACGGAGTTGAGAATCGAGAATTCATTGAAGAAGTTGCCGCACCCGTTGTTGTAAGTAGGATCCTAGACCGGGAATTGTGCTCACTAACATGGTCTAGATTCTTGTCCACGGTGAGGTACACAATATGATGCGCCTGAAGTCTAAGCTACTTTCTCTTAACGCAGATAAGACAAACAAAGTTAAGGTCTTCAGTCCTCGGAATTGTGAGGAGCTTCGGATACCTTTCAAAGCGGACAAAACGGCGAAGGTGGTTGGAAAACTGGCAGCGAATCCTCCTCCAACAGCCGACGGCAACCAATCACAACTTATGACTGGTGTTCTCGTTCAAAACGACTTCAAGATGTCCCTCATGGCACCCGAAGACTTGAGAGAGTATGCTGGACTAACAACCACAATCATCACATGCAAACAACGCATGACCCTAAGCGCCGCAGGCATCGATTTGATCAGATGGGCCCTGGAAGGCACTTTCGGTAGCATCGATGTCTTGCCAGAAAGTCAGTCTAAGGAAAAGATGAACGGCGATACGCAAATGAACGGTTCTTCAGAAGACGCCGATGAGGAAATCTCAAGCCAAACTACCGCATACCTTGTCATGGGCTGCGTTACAGTTCGGCACCGTAATAATGGCGAGGTGGAACTGGAATGGGAAGGCAATATGCTGAACGATGGTATTGCTGATGCAGTAATGGCTGTGCTATTCTCCGTGGAAAGCAGTCCAGCTGCTGTAAAACGTGAGTATCCCTGCCTATTGCACCTTGACCATGCTGACTTTAGCTAGAATCATCGAGCAAGCACTCTCATTCCCACGAGCTTCCAACTCGTAATCTTCACGCAAATCTCTCTCCAACCGAGAGACTGGAACGTCTTTTCATGTTCTTAGAAGCACAATTTGGAGCCGAAAACGTCACTCCCATTGCAATCCCAAAGCTAAGCCTGAAAGCAGCTGCCGCCACCCCGGGTGCTATCAAAGAAGAGGAAGACGGAGCATCAGAAATATCAGAAGAAGAGGATAGAGAGCTCGAAGCTCTGCAGAGAAAGGAGATTGAGAGACTGCACAAGATTGGCATCCCCGTTCCTGGTGTGGAGATCAAGGTCAACAATGCAGTCGCTAAGGTCTGGCTGGAGGATTTGGAAGTCGAGGGCGCAAGTCGGGTCTTGGTGGAGAGAGTACGGACTGTTGTTGAGAGAGCAGTCGAGATTACAGCACCGCTTTGGGTATAAATTATGTCTATAGCCACTCTTTATTATTCTGGGACTGGGATGACTATCTGCGAGTCTGCAGACAGCCGTTCAGTTGACATGATCCGGACCAAAATTGAGAATCGATCATAGCTCATTTCCGGGGCGAGGAAGAGCATCTTGGTTCTAGCTTCAGAATAGACTGACTGCCTCGTAAGCATAAAAGTAAACACCGAAATGAATAAAAAGAACGAAGCCTGACTCGCCAGATACCTGGCCACTACAACACTGATTCATTGAAGTGACATGTCCTCCCTCGACCGCCTCGCCCAACGTCATTATCCATCCCACATCATAACATGAATCTTACAGATACGCTGATCCGATTTTTCTCGTCCAAATGATACCGTCGACCGCCCTGTCCGGAGTTTACCCAACCTTTTAACCTTTCTACACCGATATGCATCCGTGCATTCTAGCCTGTTAGCGGGTGGTTGGTTGGCTTTCACAGCGCATCAAAGGTGGGGACGTGGTCGATCCCCGTCATTGGACATTGTGACACTGACAGCTGAACAGCTGAACCTGTGAGCCTCTTAACTTGACTTCCCATAAGAACCAGCCTTCTTTCCCAACGCAATAAACACATAACTCACTTCAGATCATCTACACTGTAACGCTCAACTCATCTCCCAAACCACTGTGAATTCAACACAATAATACACCAGCCCCCAATCACGCGAACCTAATTCACGACATCAAATCAACATGCCATTCAGCACTAATTGGCAAGAAAAGCGTCTACACCTCTGCGTCCTCGCGGCCTTGTCCGTCACCATTATGCTCTTCACTGGCGTACATATGCGACACATAATACCCATGCGACCAAATTGGAAACACCATACGGTGGATTGCAACTCTTTCTACGCTTCAGACGCTCTTGAGTGTTCGCGATTGCCACAGATGGAGAGTAATCATAATGCGGGGAAAGAGGACTGGCTTTGAGGATCAGCGCTTGACTGGATGCTGTACGGAGTATAGAGACTGGGGGAGAAGGAACACACGTCGTATTCTGAGGCTTTGTGGTGATTACGATCTCACTTCCAGCGATTACAGGCGGAAATAAGAACACAGCTTTCGAACCTTCCATCGGAGAGGCTACAATTGGGATGTTACCTTCTTGCGGTATTCTTCGCCATAGATGGCTCGGATTCAGGAGACGCGGAAGGCGTAGAGAACAGATGTAAAGCTGGAAGATCTACACGAGATGACAATCTGTAAGGGAAGCCTTGACTGGATAGGTTCTCTTGTCCTCGACCCATAGCAAGTCACTGAGCTGAGCCAAGAATTCGTTTCAGATGCAAGGACGGCCGCTGTGTGGTCAATGAATAGGTTAGCTGGACTGCGAGAGATGACGGATGTGCAAGGCTCCATGTTTACTCCCTTCAAATGTGGGAATGCATAGACCGATTTTGCATTGGCAGCATTGTTTGTATGGCCTCAGCTTTAATTAGGGTTTAATGAACCCTGTACAGCACGGAAAACAATGTGCTCCCGTTATAACGAGGAGCAGATTGTCTCTTTCCTGGAGCTTGACCGAGGAGTCGGAGCATGTTGGGAGAGGGAGGGCAAGGATTCGGTCACGAATTATATGTACTGATAAGTAATAATACCTTTATCAAGCACAACGAAAATCGTGCCAGAAACTGCTCTAGTTCAAACGACTTGATGTTTGTCTAAAAGCCAAACGATCTCTTACAGTTTTATCCTAGTCGTAACCAGGAAACCTTCAATACTCCAAGTACCTAAGGAAGGTCAGATCATGGCTCGATGAAACCAATGAATGATGTCGAGTATGCTCCCGATCGGTATTGATGGTTTCCAGTATTATCGAGATCCTAAATCGAAGCCTGTACCGCCACGAATGCCAATTCATCTCAGCTTGTTTCAAGCCAAAGGCATAGCGGTGCTAGGTTGTGGTGACATCAGATCACTCAACGAATCCGCTATCGTTTCTCTTCATTCTATGAACTTTGCCACTTGCTCGATCAGAATCCTTCTCTTTGTTGTCAAGACTGACTTGTCGACTGGTCTTATTTTCATGCCAATTTACTCGCATCTTGTGAAAAGTCTCGACCGACATCCCAGCGATGACTGTTTCCCTACAAGCCCCGTTGATTACTCCAGGACAATGGAACTTGGAATGCGTGATACACCAAGTGTGAGCACCACCCAGCTTGCTATCATCTACCTTTGAATACTTGGGACAGCTCTCGTCACATCTCATGATGAGGAATTCTGGACCGAGCTCCATAGGAACGCTGGCGAATGTGATATCTGCAAGTCGGAGTCGGGGATACTGAATCGGATTGCCTTTAAGACCAATTGATGTCTGCTCATGACGTATAGTATGCATCCTAGAACCTTTTTGGGGGCCAGCTGGCGCATCTCTTCTTTTGTATGATGTTAGTTGAACCCTGTCCCTTGCCTCTCCCATCGATGATTCTGACACGGCTTCTTCAACCACCGAAGACTTCTCCAGGTCTGCTTTCATTTGCTCCTTGGTTCGTGATGAAGATTGGAAGTTTCCCGGTCCCCTTGAATCGGACTTCGAACCCATCTTGCTTTGTGACTGGCCCGGCCGGCTTGGCTTGCTCGCAGATTTGGAAGCCGACGAAGATTTGGTAGGGTTTGACGGGCTCTTTGCCTGTGCCGTACTCTTTCGCCGGCTTCTGTCGCTCAAAGACGTCGTCACCAGTACCCGCTCCTGCACAATTCCAAACTTAGGGAACGCCATCCTTGTAATGAACTTTGGTTTCCCGTTCCCATTATCCATGCTGTTGCACCCTTTCTTGCTGTAGATATTGTTCTGCTGAGTTGTGAATAAACAAATAATATCAGGCAGAGGTTGTCCAAAATTGAGGTAATACATGCTGTTGAAGTTGCAGGTGAGAACCGTCTACGTTCGAATATTGAGTAGCGCTCCGGGACGGAAAGCGCTATCGAGACTATGAACAATAACATGGAAGTTGGTCAATGCAGGAGGAGAAAACAACAGACGCGTCTTCTACCATGATATTGTTTGATATTCATCTTTTCCTGCCGTCTGCATTCCACAACTGGTTTCCGTATCGAGATCCTTCTCCATCCTGTGCCAAAAATGTCGATGATTCAGCCTCGCTTAGCTTCCCATGTAAACAAAAGGTTATGAATCCAGCCAAAAGTTCACAACCTTGTCCTACCAGTCTTCAATCCGATGCCAGAAAACTTGTTCATCCAGACGCATCACAAACACTCATTCGTGGAGGCTTAAGAAATTCATTTCCGGCGAGGCGAGAGTATGCCAGGCATAATTCGACGTCGCAACTCGAGTTCAAAGTCGCGAAATGATTACACGACATTACCCGGCATACAAAGTCTGCATTAGTGCTAATGCTCGAGTTCGAGATGATGGAAAGTTTTCTCACTCGTTGCGCTATAAATTCTCTGCCTAGCGCCGTGATTGTCATGTTCAAAAGTCGTAACTATAGAATTCGCGACACTGGTTCGTTCACGAATGCTCGACCTAGCCCAATAGTCTGTGGCTGACTACCTACATGGCCTAACTTTCGTCCCAACGTAAGTTAGTGCGCTAGATCAAGTCCTCACTATGATTGTAGTTATTCTGGCAATCTTTCGTTTTAGCTCGTTCGACCTTGCTTGGGCAAGAGAGTTAACATTGGTCTCGCTTACTCTCATATAAGTCAGCGAGCTCTGAACTCGCATGCACAACAAATAGCGGTTAGGCTTCAAGATGGAGAACATCTACGACAGGGAAGATTAGTTAATAGGAGCACCAAGAACATTACACGGTATGACAATTATCTAAAGTCACGAAACAATTCTGGGACCTTGCTTTATTCTCATGCTAATGTTACGAAACGCTTAAAGCACATTGACTTGTGGAAGAAGTCGATCTCGATCATTCGTTGTCAAAATGAACAAGAGCCATAAAATTTCCCCTCTGTCTAGCTTCTTCGATCATCCGCCTGTGTGCTTTCTTATCTAGCTCATGTTTCTCCCGGGAAGTTAATTTCTCTTGAGCCTGAAATTCGAATTCACTTTCATCCTCCCTCGAACTTTCCAAACGCACTTCTTGGATGCTCAATGTTTTACCGCGTCTTTGCCGCTTTGGATTTCGACTACTCTGTCGCTGACTATTTAGACGATGCTTCGTCTCAGTTCGTGACTGAGATGAGTCCGAATGCTCGGAAGGTGTGACCTCTGATGTGGTGGTTCTGGAAGGATTGGTATTGGGAATGGACATTGACTTTGGATTGGAGCTCCCTGTGTAAGCAGGTGTTAGAGGGGAAGCATAGATATACGAATTACACACCTCTAGAATTTGCATCCCTCGGGTCATTTTTCCCTTGCTTACTACCGGAGCTTCTCCTTTTTATTTCCATGAAATACGTGCCGTCATCCTCTGCATTTGGTGAGATTTCTTCGCCGTAACGCTCCATAAGATCTGCCTGTGTATCAGTTTTGAAAATCGGATCTTCTTCTTCACTGGCGACATCGGAGGCCCCTGGTTTCGATCCTTCTTCTGATCTTGCTTTCGACAGCTGTGCATTAGATAAGTTGCGGGCAAGCGAAGAGAGACTGCCGTCATTGCAGTCTGATCAATTACATTAGTATAACGCCTTGGAATTATTGAAGGTAACTTCTTGGCCAACAACTGAATCTCGCTGGGATGACTTACCGGAGCGGTGTCCTGAATGTACTTCAGCATTTCTTGAACCATGACTACTCGCTGGCTTCGCATAACCTGTATTCCTTGCTTCTTCGCCGGACGGCCGTTGGCCACTAGAAGTCCTCAACCTCTGCGAAGGAGGGTCAGAATCGCTGTCTTCGGCCAACATCCCGCCTGTCACAATCTGTGTCTTCTCGTTTTTGACAATCTGGGTTGGGCTCGATCCATCAACATCTCCTACACCTTTGAACACGGGTTCCCTCGATGCTTTCGGCCCTTCGGTTCTGTTCCCATTTTCCTCCAACCTGAAATTCTGCACTAATTTTTGGACCTCACGGTAGATCTGGTTCCATATCTTGTGATCCGCACGACCGCGTTCGTTCTGCCTTTTGCTATCCTCGACGAACCTGAGCTTGTAGATCTCTTTCATCTTCAACTCGAAAATGGCATTCGTGGCTATGGCGACTTCGTCATTTCTACTACCTGGGCCTTCCGTAGTGATTTCACTTGGTCGAGATTCATCTCCGGGTACTCCTGGATCTGCAGAAGTCTGAGTCGAATTGATCATCTCGAAACCGGGCCAAGGTCTACTGATAAGGATGATCTGTATGTAATGTTGTAATTTATGCTGGTGACACGAGAGAAAAGGAAGAAGCTGGATTCTGATCGACAAATTGGCACCAGGTACTCGTCAACCGTAAAGCAATGGCAAGAGCCACTCGGCGTTGAAGCGCGAAAGATACACATGGAGAAGGAGCGACCCGCCGGACTCCCTTCTTCCCAAATATGAATTTTTGTGAGATTAACAGATTAAGATATCCATCCCATGTGAACCAGCGCTCGCTAAGTGCAATGTACATTCCCCTTACGCGGAAGAAAAGAGGGTATTTCAGCATTGGTCACTCGCCGTGCGAATCCTGCTATCTTCTTTACCTATATCCCAAAATTAAAAATCCTGTCCTAAGCTCTTACTATAACACAGAATAACATACAGAGATCGCAGCATAGGCGCAGCTAAGTAGGCTTATAAGCTTACTTCCCTCACTAAAACAGCGAATCGCTGCGAGGATCTCAATTCAGGTAGCAGCAGGTTGAAAACTTCGAGAACGCGCCACTCGGCGCAGGAGACAATAAGAAAACGCGCCTCAACTAATTGTCCCAAGACGCAGTAACTATTCACAAAGACACTCGAATCTCGCAAAGTGGCAACAGTTCAAAAGTGTGCTGCGGACTGAGCTTCAGCGGAACTCCATTCTCAACGTTATGCTTCTAAGACTCAGTCTAGGTAGGTACTCTTCTTGTAATTCATTTCTCATCAATTCTTTTGATTCCATACCATCATTTTAGCCAGGTATCGCAATATCTTAACCCATTCAACTCCACTACGCCCAGACCTTGGCTCAAGAATAAGCATCTCCTCATGCAGTAGCCTCTTCATCCGCTCCATCTTTCCACATTGCAATTTGGTCATGTGATTAAGAATTAAATCAATAACGGTTGTATCCAGCCGCAAATCTTCTTCAAGCCCATCTACCAAGGACAGCCATGAGACCAGCTCCAAGAACCATACATCCATAAGCAAATAGCATCATTTTGATAGAGCTTTGACGCATCTCTGGGTTGAACATAAACTCATGGGCCATCAGTTCCACCAATCCGGTGTAGATCAAGATGCCTGCACTGATTGAATCAAAGACACCCTGCACAATGAGAGTTCGAGCACTGCCAGGCTCGAAACTACTCCTGACGCCTAGGCCGATGGCAATCGCGATTGGTGTAGTGAGACCAAAAGCTATTCCCATTGCCCACGGTAGCCAGCTTTTGCTTCTTGGCCACGAAGCAGTCGCGAGTCGGGAACCCAGACCGAGGCCCTCAAAAGTCTGATGGAATGTGAGGACGATGTATAATACATTGAACTCCGCTCCGGCGACAGCAAGGGTCAGACCGATAAAGATGGAGTGGAAGATGACGCCGAATTCGAGGATGAAAAGTCCAGTCATCTGGGCTGCAAAGTGTTCATTGTTCTCGGAGTGGGATCGACTGTGTCCAAGGTGATCTTCACCTCCTGGAGGATAGCTGAAATCGTCTTCTCGCCCTGGCACGCCTCCATTGGTAGCTACTCTCGAAATTCCTTCGCCAACGTCTACATTGTTGACGCTTGAAGAAGCACTTTCACCGTTGCCGTCGTGGCTATGACCTGCAGTGGTTGCTACGTTCGTTAGCACTAAGATCATGTTCTTCTTTCGAATATTAAGTAATCAGCCCTCTTGTAAGGATATACTCAAAGGAACTGGGATGTCACGAGGAGTGGGAAGATGCTCACGTTTCTTAAGGGTGCTTTCGGAGCCGCCATTCTTTTCAGTGTCTCTTAGAAGAATGACTGCTGGATCAGCCTTATCATGATCATGAGAGCCAAAAACGTCGAATCGAGATGCTATTAACTCAATGAAGAACATGGTGAAGATAGTCATTAAAGCAATTCCTTCCGCCCAACTGTACTCCGTGATCGGACCTGTTAGACATGGTGATTGAAGAGCTTCTGTAGCTGGCGCGAAGAGCTGTATCGCATCAGCATTATTCTAAACAGCATGTAACACAGCTTGCAGGTATAACATGATCTTCCAACCTCAGGTTACTTACATGAATAAATGCCGTAGCAATAATTACCCCCGAACCAAAGTACTTCGCAATGAAGAAGGCCACAGGAGGCACATGCATACGCTTCGTTCTTGCAAGTGCAATCGGCAATAAGGCACCTGAACTGGTTGTTAGCTGACGTGAGCCATGTAACCAGACTTTGAAGTAATATACCCAGCATAGAACCAAAACCTATTACGAATATAGAGGATACGCGTATTCCGATACGCCCATCATATTCATTACCACTGTCGCAAGACACCTGTGCAAAGAGCGGTTCCGTCGACATGGTTTTGTATGCAAGCTCTCTTTTCTGCTTCTATCCACTCCCGCCGCTCACGTTCCCGCTCGCCAATCTACGATCTGCGCTTCGATTTGTAGGACTCGCTGACTCCGCTCGCATATAAGATTGATACAGAGCCAATTGAAGGAAGGTTACTTATGAAAGAGAGGTCTTTTGGAGACTTTAATGTCGAGTAAAAGTCGGAAAGTTCTTTGTAGAAACTGAGGGGAAGACAGTTGATCAGATCGGGGTCCTTGGCCCCTTGGGAGGGTTGGATAATGCCGCGACTTAAAGAAGTGCCGTGGGTTAGCTTCTGTTAGTCGCTGGCAAGTTGCTCGTGGATGCGGCGATCAAAAGGAAGTCTGGGTCTAAGTCTGGACCGGGCGAAGATAGAATAGAGTTAGAAGCAGTGGTGTCAAATGTTTGAGTACCTGGATGGCACGGAATCTGACACTCGCACTTACTACACGAGTAAGAACTGCGATTGCAACAGAACAATCACAACGCTCTCTCAGCTGGACCGGACATACTGATGACTGTGCAATGCAAACCAAACAATGACGCGAACACGAATATACAAGAATGAGACTGGAGGGAAGAAATGACATAGGGAACGGCGAATGACAATACTGTATGTATGTAATAGGAAAAGACAAGGCTTGGAGGGGCGGCAGAGGGGCCGAGGGGCAGCACAGCAGCCATGACATGACTGATTGACATGAGCGGAATGGAACGCAGAGAGAGAGCGAGAGCGAGAGCGAGCAGACTCGAAACGAAAACCTCGAGAACAACCTTGTGGGCTACATTGTATGACTCGGAAACATTCGACGAATGAGGAAGCCGCCAAGCGCGGACTGTCAACCGGAGACACTTCCTTTTATTTTCTTCACTTCTCTTTTTCTTCCAATACTTCTTCAATAACCATCATTCATGATCCCCGAGCTGGTCATTCATCTACGAGCTTCCGGAACGAAAATGCAAAAATGCACTGCTGATGCGCTGGATGGATGAGCGATATCGACATCAACCAGGCAATCCTTGATGCCAGAGGAGCCTCGACCACGACGAAAAAACTTTAACATCGTGCAATCGCAAGCAGCGCTTCAGGTGTGGACGGAAACAATGACAACGAGCATCTTGTAGCCGTGGGACGCGACTTGCTGTCGTGGGGGGCGTTGGCGGTGTTGTTGTTGTTGTTGTTGTTGTTGTTGTT
>JACBAH010007627.1:0-43666 GCA_014282315.1 Neospermospora avenae
GTTCTACTTCAGTTTCTACATGTAGATAAGATCGGTGGTATGCTGCATTAAGGTTAAATGCAGATTCTTTGCTCAATTCTCCAATGCTTAGCAAGCCCTTACAACATCACATTTCAATTGCAAACAAGTACTGAAATAATCTTTTTAATGGACAGTCTATTGATTTAGGCACTATAAAGGTCGAAATGCAATCTCAAGCAAGTCAAAAATCTCCGCTACGCCCAAATAAATACGAGTGTGGCAAATAACGATGAGATCTCTGCCCGCCACTATGAAGCTGCACGCATCTTCCGTCTCGCCATTACAAGTCTACCTGGGAAACCCTCGACCAACTCTGACCCAGAGAAGTCTTCCGTCCTGCATGCAAAAAGGGAAATAGAATACAGATCGATGACTTAGTCGTAGAGACTATCATCGTTGCCAGCATCACCGAACCCACTGGCTCCACCCTCAGCGTTGGCAGCAGCCTCTCCAGCCTCAGGGAACTTGAAGAAAGCACCTGGTCCAGAACTCTTCATGCTTTGAGCAAAGGCCTCGTAGCGGCGGATCTCAACATCAGACACGGAACGTCTAGCCGATGACATGGCCTCCTCGAAGTGAGCCTTGGTCAACTGTGGTACTGGATCATCAGCCTCGTCTTCCTCCATGTCAACATCGCCACCAGCGGCCTCAAGAGCCTTGCGGCGGTCGATGTCCAAGGAGATGGCCTCCTTGATGGCGAGCTTGACGGCACGTTGAGTAATGAAACCCAAATCAGCACCGGAGAATCCGTGGGTGCGGGAAGCAATAAAGGCGAGATCGACATCAGGAGCGACTGGTGTCTTTCGGAGTTGCGCCTTAAGAATACCTGCACGGGACGACTCGTTAGGTAGTGGAACATAAACGAGTGTATCGAGACGACCGGGTCTGCAAAGAGCATTGTCGAGCTGCTCAGGTCTGTTGGTAGCACCAATGACGAAGACGTTCTTCTTTGAGGTCATTCCATCCATTTCTGCAACATGTTAGCTTTAGTCTCGCATCAAGAGGCGAAAAACCTACCAGTCAGAAGTTGGTTAACAACTCGATCTGAAGCACCGCCAGCATCGCCATTTGATCCGCCACGTGACTTTGCGATAGAATCCAACTCATCCAAGAAAACAACGCAAGGAGCAGCTGCTCTGGCCTTGTCGAAGATATCTCTGATGTTACTCTCGGACTCTCCAAACCACATGCTCAACAACTCAGGACCCTTGATCGAGATAAAGTTTGCGGAACACTCATTGGCGACCGCTTTTGCAAGCAAAGTCTTACCAGTACCAGGAGGACCGTAGAAGAGGACACCACGGGATGGGGAGAGACCGAACTTGAGGAACTTCTCGGGGTGGTCGACTGGGTACTGTACGGATTCGATGAGCTCGCGCTTGACCTCCTCGAGACCTCCGATATCGTCCCAGCGAGCATTTGGTACCTCGACAACTGCGACCTCACGGAGAGCAGATGGGTTGGAAACACCAAGAGCAAAGCTGAAGTTGTCCATGGTAACTCCCAGCGAGTCAAGAACCTCGGCGTCAATCGTATCCTCATCAAGATCAATGAGATCCATCTTCTCACGAATTTGCTGCATGGCTGCCTCAGAGCAGAGGGATGCAATATCGGAACCAACGTAACCGTGAGTTTCCGAGGCAATTTGCTCAAGGTCCACATCATCACCCAACTTCATGTTCTTGGTATGAATTTGAAGGATCTCAAGACGACCAGTTGGATCTGGGATACCAATATCGACTTCACGATCAAAACGACCGAAACGACGTAGAGCAGGATCGATGGAGTTTGGTCTGTTTGTGGCGGCCATAACAACAACGTTTGATCGGGCCTTCATGCCGTCCATGAGAGTAAGAAGTTGGGAAACAACACGGCGCTCAACTTCTCCGTTGGTCTTGTCTCGCTTAGGGGCGATGGAATCGATCTCATCAATGAAGATAATCGCAGGGGAGTTCTTCTCGGCCTCCTCGAAAGCCTTTCGCAAATTCGATTCGGACTCACCGGCCATCTTCGACATAATTTCTGGGCCGTTGATCAAGAAGAAGAACGCACCAGTCTCATTTGCCACAGCTCGAGCCATGAGTGTCTTACCGGTACCGGGAGGACCGAACATAAGAACACCACGAGGAGGCTTGATACCAATGGACTTGAAAAGCTGAGGGTGGCGTAGTGGAAGCTCAACCATTTCTCTGATCTGAGCCATCTGCTTTCTGCAGCCACCAATATCATCATAGCCAACCTCGTTCAAGTTACCTTCCTCATCCTCGCGCTGAATAGGCTCGCCCTCGCAGTGGATAACCGTATCTTGTGCGACGATTCCATACTCCGGAGGGTCGACCTCGACAACCTTGAATTCCACCTGTCTCATACCACCACGGACTGTGAAGAGATCGCCTTGTCGGACTGGTCGGTAGGCTTCGCGGAAGTATGGGGCGAGGAATACATCGAAGAGAGACCCGGTAAGGCCTTCGACGGTATCGGCGATTGGAAGGACTGCAATGCGCTTGGCCTACTCAAATGTCAGTATGCTATAGAGATAGAATTCATCTATGCCGTAAACTTACATATTTGATGTCTGGGCATGGGTGCACAGTGACGATATCACCGTGCTTGACGCGGAGATTATGTCTAACAACACGGTTCATGCGGGCGCTACCATCATCCAGCTCGTCATCGGCAAGCACAATCAAAACTGTGTCTTTGCGCTTCTTTCCCTTGACCAGAACTGTATCTCCACGGAACAATTGTAATGTCTCCATGGTGTTGTTCGACAGGGCGATAACGGAGTTGTCATCATTAACAGCGTCGGTAACCCTGTTGCCACCTTGTCAGCTCTGGAATCCACAAGGTACAGATCTGTAATCTACTTACATCAAAGAATTTGGCTTCTTCTTCTTCTTGAGGATGGCAGTAGCCGTGTCATCGGCCTGGCAGGCATGTCAGTAAGGGAAGCTCCAGCAGATAGCAGAGTGGCTCTGCGATAACTTACTGTCTTGTGTTCCGCACCTGAAGCATCACTGCATAGCTAGTCAGCAGTTGATCCAAGCATGGATCTTAAAAGCTCGACTTACTTGAGATTGACCTTCTTCTTGTGCTCGCTTTTAATATCGGGTTCGCCAGCCGCCATCTTGAAGGATGATGACCAAGAGATCGGTCTTGATTGTGTGGGGGCGTTTGCGTTTCCTATTAGCTGCGATGGCCGGCAGAGGCGCGTGTGTTATGCAAGATTGCTTGCGGAGGATCGAATAGATTCGGGGGAGTTGAGAAGAGGAAGTGGTGGTTGTGCGGGATGGAATAGTTGTGGTGGATTTTGATGTGTTCTGATCGATCTGAGAGCCGGAGGTATGAAGTAACCAGAAGCTCAGGAACGGCTCGGCTTTATCGGGACTAGCGCACGGTCGAAGGTGGTAGAAAGGGACAGACTGCACATCCGCTTAGAGATCTCGGCCAGGCAGCTTGGAGTGCGTGGCCAGCCTAGCTGTGCCAGTGAATACACCTACGGTACAGTACGGGACTTCACCAGTCAATTAGGTTCCGAAAAGAAGGCGGTAGAAGCTGTAAGTGACTTTGAAGCCGCGATTCGTTGAATAATTCCAAGTGAAACTCTTACGGTTTACTTGCAATTGAACAGTTAACCAGCAAGTCATCTCATTGCTAGGTTCATTGTCGCGAGTCGGTGACGCAATGATGAGGCAAGGCTGGATTGAATCGTGACTTTGGTGTGAACGAGTCATGAATTTGAAGCTCATATTCTACATGAATAGCTACAGTATGTCAACATCATTCTAATCCCACGAAACGCCGAACTCCAACAGTATAACTACTGTGTATGGTCCTTCCTCAAAATTGTCCTAAACTCCTCACGAACCAGGATCTTTCAAAATTGACACCGAAAGCAGATCTCGATTCTCATTACTGGGAGAAAGAAGAAATGCGAGGTCACTGTTGTTACAAAAAGCCGAGCCACAGTCTTCATATCTGACCTTCCAAACGAATATCCCAAGACTATTGTAGGTCGTCAAAAAAGTGCAACTAAATGGCTCTCTCGATGTCGTGAGCCGTACATATCTCTGCTCAGGTAGAAGCGCGCCGGAGAGCCATAGAAGCTTCACATTTTGTCGATGGCCATGTACCCAGTTTCTGCCGCCAACCGATGAATTCCATATTCGACCTTTTGGCAACAGGCAAATAGTCCAACATTCCGCGGACATCTGGAGTCTCGTTGATATGCATCGCCGTCATCTCTCTAGTCATGATCGCCATGCCTGTTCGCATAGAACCAGTGGCTATTCCTTCATGTCTGTGGTTCTGATGAAGCCATGTCGAGAAGGGAGGAAGACGAGAGAGGAAATTTAGGTGAGATGATGAATCAATGGACCTATGAAATGTCAGCATACCCCGTCACACTGCTGGCTGCTGGCTGCTGGCTGGGTTAAGCATACCCTGTGGTTGAAGTCGACACAGCAGATCCGCTTTTAGCAATTCTTGAAACGCTAGACATTTGACGTGGAGAGACTTGGTGATTCAAGATGGGGAAGTGAAGGATCCCTTGCGTGTGCAGACAGAAGTAAACTGGTGTAGAGAGATGGGGTGGTCGTATGATTTGACTGGAACACAATGAAATGAGACGAGGATATGAGCTGCGGCTGGCAACCCGATGAGGGAAGCAAAACAATAGAGGGGTGATCTTCATAACTTATACTTTTTTGTCCTATACACAGCTCCCGTATCCCCCTATACTGTGCAATTGCAACAATGACGACGTTGTGTGTGTTGAGTTGGGACTGGGAGCCTCTCTTGCTTGAAGCTCTCGCAGCACTGCCTCGTTCCTGGCTGCATATCGATAACGATTAACGAACCTCACAACTGCTGCGCATGAACAAGTGGTGGCTATAACGCTGTCAAGCGATACCATAAGGTAGGCCATGTTGCAGCGAAATGCTATTTCTATTCATATTCCATCAAATAAAAGAAGTTTGTATGCATCACAGTGAATCCTGAATTAGACAACTTGACGAGTGGTGTTCGATATTATCACAGGAGAACCAGAGAGCTTCAGTGACGGGAGGGGGGGGGAAGCTTTAGCGAGAAAGCCTGAAGCTCCCGTCGTTGCTCGTCTCCCGTCGCCAAGTCGCGGGACGAACCAGCAAGTGGACTTTGTTGGGGAGCAGCAGAGAGGCTGAAGGAAGCTGAACTCTCAATCCAATAATCACACGCACAGCAAACAGGACGAATCAATAGAACTGAAGGCCACCAGTGGAACGGGAGGTTGTCTCTTCTGGTGTTCTAGAAGGTCGATATCGTCATAAATTTAGAAGCCACCACGAGCCCACGATTTGGCCGTGAAGCATTGTTGGGTTTGACACAAACCACCCATTGGACCCATTTCTCATTGCAGTCACCGGGTTCGGCAGGTTTATTTTCCAGATCTCGATCTTTTCACATGAGCTCGAGGAATAGTCAACGTCTCCTTGGTAGGAACTGACTATTCAGTTTGACATTTCCTTGAGGCTAGGCAAATTTGTTGTGGGGGAAGCTGGGAGCTCTAGGTAGTCACGACCCCTGGATCACTGTCACAAATTCATTACAGCACATGGAATCCGACAATATCCAAATTCCGGAACAAGCACAGGACTTTGCTCGATCACCACTTAAGGCAGGATCGCTGAGCTAGGAATTAAGCTCAATGTTTGGCTTTTCTCCTTTCAGATCACGGAACTTGTGTAAGCTTCGACTGATAGCTCAAACTTCTTTTCCCGGTCAATTAGCAAACTCGAAAGCTCCAAGATGGATTAATAGATCGAAACGTTGAGTCTGCAGCTTGCTGGAGAGCAGCGCTGATAATGAAGAATTGATCGATGTCTCATTCGAGAAAGCAGGAACTCGCAGGAGGAGCTTGAGGAGCTCGAAGATGAAAATCCCTCATGTTCCATGACCTATTGTGAGATGGAACAAAACCCAGATTCTTGATCCCACCCATGACTTCGGATCAAAGGCCTGGGTACGCCCTTCTCTGCCCTCTCGCCCTCCAAGACGCCCTTATCTCGCCCTCATAAGGCATTTAGCCAAACACTCTTGAGCTGCGCGAGGATATCCAATGAAAGCTCTCCTATGCCCCGCAAAAAGGGCGTCTCTTGCGCCCTCTATACTACGACTTGCAACAAAACTATTCGGGAGCGTATTTCAAGGCCTCTCTACATTTTGGGAGCCAATAGATTTTGTCTAATCTCGGTTTTCAATACGTGGGGGTTTGTCTAGCCTATATGTGGTATCCGAGATGTGTGCCGGGAAAATATGTGGATGAGAGGGGGCGGAGCTTAATCATTTCAGCATTATCAGAGGGTTCTGTTGGTTTTCGAGAAGGTAAACAATTCCCAGAATACCCCATCGTAGCATCCCATGGCTTGCATCCACCTGTCTACCGGATCGTCCATGCTTGAAAAGAGATCCCTCGTGTTTATTCTACGACGTGAGCGAGAGTGTACGAAGCTCCTTCCTTACTAGGCCAGTGTTGGACGATAATATTTCTTTCGTTTCCGTACTCACTGGCCCTTTCCAGGCCGCTAGCTTTTTCCAGCTGGCGATACTACGCTGGTACTTGCCACCTCCACCTATATGCTTGTCATGTTGGAAACAGAAGCGAGCCAAACAGATTCAGGTTCATCCCGCCAGTGACTGCAATGCCTATCCCCCACGGCTCATCCACGCCTGTAGATTCTCGTGTCCATTCCTCGTCCATGTACTGATGTCAGCCGTTGAAGTATAGATCCAGTGTTTCAGCTGCGGAGCATGGACTCTCCACCTCGAGTTGCTAAGCCTTTTCATGAGGACGAAGAGGAAATTTTTGAGGGGGTTCCACTCATCGTTATTGAAGACGGCGAGACCTTCCATCAAGGCAAGTTAGAGTAACTTCGATGGTAAGCGCTCGCCAAGCATAGAGATTCCCGACTTTTCTGGGCCGAGAAGGAGGATTGAGATAATAGTTGAGGAGCAGGCCTTGTCAGTCGACCAAACGAGGAGTCAAGGGTCTTCAGCAAACGCCGCTCAAGGGTGTATACTATCGCTGTAGAGGAACAACAGGACGAAGAGGATGAAATCCTCATCGAGAGATATTGAAGCAAGATTAGGCAGTAAGGATATGAGAACATCGAGCGGAGCGTCTACGATTCCCTCTTTTATATCCTCGACCCCAATTGTTGCATGTTCACAAGAAATCCCAATCCCAGAGCCTTGAATCACACCGAATATCCTCGTCAGGTCCTTTTCATTCGTTGGCGGGAGATTCATGTCGGGTAGAGTGTAGATCCTCTGGTCTTTTGCTCGTGTATCTTTACCAGGAAAATAGGACGGGTCGCTCGCTTCAAAAAGCCGATTTTCGAATTCTGGTGGCAAATATAGGTCGCGCAAGCATGCTACGCAATACTTGAAATGTAGTTGGATCGGTGATGTGAGTCCAAGTCGATACCTAGTATGGTAGGATTGGCGAGTACGCGCATTCGGTGACTAAGGTAATAAGTGACAGCTGGTAGTAGAGCTCTCGGGGATCACATTGATCAGGAATGGCAAGCATAATATCATCGGAAGCCGTTTCCAGAGAAGACATAACAATGCGCTTGTAATATTGTGCGAAGATTGCGGGGGGAAGTGAGTCAAGAATAGAGTTCAATCGAAAGCAGGGTCACCAAGGCGAGAACGATTCGGATGAACTCGATCTTGTCCGAGATGTCTATATAGAAACCCAGCAATTATATTCGTGAAGAAGTTCGCTTACTTGCAACAAAAGGCCAGAGACAGAAAACACTCTTCAAGGCGGTCCAATCAACCGGCGGAGTGAGATCTTCCTATAATTATGAAAGTCATCAACTAATTATATGACTTCGATTCAATGTCGCGAAGATAGTACAGAACATTACAAAAGCAACAACTCTACAGTCATATGAGAATCTGATGACTTCAGCAAGTAACAATTTTCAAGGAGTATTTGCTTGGCGGAGATGAATAGACTGGCCTCAATCGCTGAAGGCAGTCGTATGTGTCATACGGTGCACAGCGACGGATCTGCTCCGTCTCAGTCCATTATCCTGGATCAGGTCAACCCAATACTACCGTCCTTTTTCTCTTTCAAAATCGTTCTGAATGAAAGTACCAGTATCGACGGTTCTCACCACGCTGAAGCTACTGCAGTCCTCACCTAGGTATGTCCTTTAAGGTTGAGCCCGCTCTCCAATTCAAGATCGCCAAAATCCAGGGCCCTCGATTTCGCGACATGCAACAAGAATACCATTTCCAAGTTGCGGCACCTACTAGGTTACGTGCGGCCAATGAAGAACCCAGATTACTCTGCAATGCTGGTCCTGTGACCTTCATGGGGCCCGGTCATCCTCCCAAAATGCGAAAGTCAAAGTCAAATGGAGTTAATTCACATGGGGTTGGTTCATAGGAAAAAGTGCTGGAGGAAGTATTCCCTGCGTTGTCATTTCCATAGCTTCCAATCTCTACTGTCTCTCCCACCCTGTTCATCAATAGGGTATGAGAGAAAAGAACAAGTAAGAAAGGTTCTATGTACAAGCACCCGTGTCCGACCTGTCTATCCCAAAGTTTCGTTATTAAAGGAAAAGAAGTAGTGTACACACAGAGTTGGTACTCAGTGTCCGGCAAAGTCAATTATCCGGCTCCCATCATCACGACCAAGACATTTTCGCTCTCTACTCTCGAGACACATCACGCCCGAAGGCTTTAGACTTCAGCCAGTCGAGGACGACTAGGACACGATTACGAGCTGTAGAGAATAAGTCAGCGATATCTAAAACTGTGGATCAGACACGAAGGCTACTTACTGCTGAAGCACATGCTCAAGTACGCACTTCTCCAGAAGAGATACGTCAATCCTCCACCAGTAGCAAAGTTGCCATTCAACCAGCTAACATCAGCCACCGCTCTCTCGCTTCCAATATAAGCCAAGGAGCCTTGATGGGTGTAGTGGAACGGCTTGATATCCTTGATTCTGCGCAATTGCTTCTCGTGCGATTCAATCTGTTTTGCGATTTCTGCGGTGTTTCCTGGCTGAATGTTGAGTGCGGAGCTCAGATCATGGATTTGAGTCTCGATCGCCTCACTCTTGGCCATGGTGTTGAACAAACGTGCTAGGAAAGCTCCCTCCTGGGAGGCGACTTGGGCAGTTGGGGCGTACCCGGCAACAGCGCAGTCACCAGTGGCCCAGATGTCCTTGGTACCTTGGACAACGAGGTACTCATTTACGGCCAAGCCTCGTCTAGAATCCTTCTGTGCTGGGATGGATGACATCAGATCTCTGACAACGGGTCGAACTGCGTTTCCGGTAGCCCAAACAAGGAGACCGTATGGCATGACTTGCGTTGTCTTCTGCCCATCAGGACCAGTTGCCTCAGCCTCGACAGTTGTCTCAGTGACCTTCTTTACAGCAGTCTTGGTCATGATAGTGATCTTCTCCTCCTTGAATGTTGACTCGGTGTATTCGATCAATTGCTTGGAAAACATAGGAAGGACGTTCGGGAGGGCCTCGATCAGGGTAACCTTGAATTTGTCACTGATCTCTGGAATCCACTTCTTGATGTCTTGATCGAAGAAGTCCTGGAGCTCTCCAGCGAATTCTACACCAGTGGGTCCACCTCCAACAACAACCATGTGAAGCAGACGCTCGACTTCCTCAGGCGATTGACCCTTGAAAGTTGCGGTCTCTACACAATCCATGATTTTTTTTCTTATAGCTTGAGCATCGCCAATTTCCTTCAAGAAGCAAGAGTGCTCCTTAACACCAGGAATGCCGAAAGTGGCGTTCTCAGCGCCAACACTCACGACGAGCATATCGTATGAAACCTCGGTCTTGCTAGAAGAACCCTTTGTATCAGAGTTGTCATCAATGAAGATGACTTTGTTCTCATGGTCAATCTTTGTCGCCTCCGCTTCATAGAACTTCACAGCTGCTTTCTTATGCCTCAGAATACTTCGAATAGGCTCCATGATTGACCTATGCTCGACAGTTCCGGTCGTGCATGATGGTAGAAGAGGAGTGAACAGAAAGTAATTTCGAGGAGAGATGACGATAACATTGTAGTTTTCGGTGTCGAGTTTCTTTAGGAGAGATACAGCTCCCCAGCCAGTACCTATTTAGAGTCAGAAGCTGTCAGGAGTCATGGATATATCAATTTTATGAGTACCTAAAATGACAAGGTTCTTCTTGTTTGGGTCTGGCTCAAATTGATCATCTGGATGTCTTAGGTCGTACACTCCATAAGCTAGATAAGCTGTTCCTGCAATCGCAGAGAGGTATGTAAGGCGCCAGATAGTCTTGAACAACGGAAATCGCTTCCTCCTTTTCACCACAGGCGCAATATCGGCATATGCGCGGCGAGAGTTCTGGTTTAGTTTGCTCCTTTCCAGGAGTATCTGGGAGGTCGGTCGCGCACGTGTGATTGCTTGAGGTGCTGTTGCAAAGGACCGGCGAGTAGCTGCACCGAAGCCAATTGACGAGGCAGGTAGCCTCATCATTGATCGTGTCGTCGTGGACGCCATGCCTCCAGATAGGAGAGAGATATCGAAGAAAGGGCAGTATTAGGTAGTTGAAGATATTTTTGTTGATGATCCTGAGCCAGAGAAGCTTGGGCCGATTGGTGATCATGCCAAGCTCAGATAAGGACAAGGAACAAGCAAATCTCCTGCAGGCGCTCCAATCCAGCTAATCGCGAAGCGTGGGCGTGGGCGTGGGCGTGGGAGCGTGAAAATCACTCAACCCCCATGTGACAAGTGTGCATTTTCATGTTCTGGAATTCTTTCACGACATGTGAATGGTCTGCAACCCTGAGTGATTCACGAGGTGAAAACCATTCAAGTTGAACACACGGTGGAGACTATATATGAATTATACATTTCTCTGGACGAAAGGCAGACGGTATCCTCTCCAATTACATAGGTAAGTCATAAAAGTATCGCAAGACCCGCTTACCTATTCAAGTGTAGGATCTCGATCTTTCAAAGTATTTCTCTTCTAATGTACGCATTTATGTGGTCTCCGTTGGTCCTTCCACTTTCCCCCTTCAACTCCACCCGCGTATTGAGGTTGTGTTCCCCTGAGTCAAGGATTCCGGGCTACTTAGCCCGACGGCTCTGCGGATATTTCGAGGGGAACAAATGGGCGTCAATTTTATCTGCAATTCTTTATTTGGCCAAGCGGTCCATCCGACGAGTTGTTTGGGGGACAAGAATCTTCTTCCGAATATGTGTGGAGGGTCAGGTCCAAATGACGCTTCCTGGTCATATGGCACATCCCCATCATCCTGGCTCGAGAGAACTAGATCTGCAACTCTGTGCTTGATAGCATTGCTTGGTGACGCCAGATCGTGTCGTGTCCAGCGAATAGAGGAGATGTCATGAAGAGTTGCCGATGAATGGTCTTGAGACCCAATAACGAATTTGTTGCACTATATGCTATCTAGCGATTGCCCTGTGTTAGCCTCAGCTACATTTGAGCTCAGATTCATAATGATGTCGTAGTTTTTTTCATCATATTTTGTACTTATCAGTACACAGCGGTTCTGGAAGTAGAACATACACGGTTCCACCTGTCTAGATGCATCTTGATACCACCCTTCTGTTTATTCTCTATGGCAGCTTTTGTGGTTCCCTTATCATACAGAAAAGTTTACAGACATCACCATCATCCTCACAATCCATTTGCTGTACAAAGTGAAATCCCATGGCCTCATATATCTTCATATTTGGCACATCACGGCTCGACTCAAGATAGCACCGTCGTCCCTCCTCATCGGCCATCTTGGTCACTTCGCAAGCCAGTAGCTTTCCGATGCCTTTCCCTTGCTGTCCTGGTAGTACGCATATGATATTAACAAAGTAATAGCCCTTTGGGTCTGTCCACAACCTCGATTGAGCTTCTGCTTGTCTGTCTTTCCAGATGTAGTAACGCTATTATGATTCAGTAAAATTCGGCATGCACGGGTTTCTAGCATTGTCTTTTCAACGCGAAGTACTAATAATAGCAAATCAACACAATATGATCCCTTCGATTAGGTCCGTATCAAGAAGATTGGTTTGCCACTGGACGATATCTCTTTTTCCAGGACTAAAAGTTCGAAAAGATGAATACGATCAAGGCTCGGACTTGGCAAAAGGCACCTCTAGGTCCCCACTGACAAAAGGAAAATCTAGCCAACCTCATTCGCACGGAAACATTTCAAGATGATGAAACGATTCTCACTTACCTTGACATTAAGTCCACCGCGCCCATACCAAAAATTCATGCCGACCTGTTGCGTCCACATCTTCCACCCATCGAACCACTCTCTCCAGGTTTCTTTCATCTCAACAGGCCTTGGTGGCATCCACCTGTTCACAAATAGATTAGCACTCTGCGACCATCTAGAACTCTATACTCACATAGCAATCCCCAAAACTTTCTCGCCCTCATCAGAGTCCTTTGCCACATAAAACAGAGCGTTTCTGATGCCCCATCGGCAGCGGATTCCTAATGAGACACTGTTTCGGTTAAGATCAAGCTTCGATCATCAAGAGAAATCAGCGATCTGCTAAATTGATTTAACGCATTGAAAGCTCGTCAAGCGCGCCTTGTCTTTTGGCCAGGCACACTATGGACTCAAGGTCCGAAACAACACTTTCAAGGAAGACAACGTTGCAACATAACCCGACGAAGATCCTCCTGAGAGGCTGACACTCACTTTGGCTCGGTCGTTGTATACCCACTAGATCGTCATTATGGTTAGCAATTCAGTTCATAGCACGGGTTGCTCTATCAACAAATTGATGAATTGTTTCTCTCGGATTTTCTTTTTTAAAATAGCTGTTCAGAGGTGTAATGTGAAACGGCAGTAATAGACTACTTACAAGGTTATACGGATCATCGGCAAACGCTTCTTGAATCACCCTTACGGCGCCCGAAATATCCGTTTCTGTCAATCGAGAGATCTGGACTGGCATGTTTTACTTGGCTAAGAAACAAATCGAATGATTACTTTGGACGACTCAAAATCTGGAGATAACACGCTACTCTTACAAGATCCCAAACTCGAAAGGTGGGGGTTGTTCACGATGTATCGAGCCAATCATGTTGCATCTTGAGCAACGGCAAGTCGATGCGAGGAGCCTTGAAGATAAGAAGCTGTCGCTTGGCACGTATCTTACCATGTGGTTTCCGCGACGGTTCTAAGGTTTTTGGACCGTCCTCCCCGCGAAATCAGAACTTGTTCATGGGACTTGTTTGGACACAAACTTTCCATCTCTACCGGTAG
The DNA here is from genome assembly GCA_014282315.1 of Neospermospora avenae. Taxonomy (NCBI): domain Eukaryota; kingdom Fungi; phylum Ascomycota; class Leotiomycetes; order Helotiales; family Ploettnerulaceae; genus Neospermospora; species Neospermospora avenae. The sequence goes on from JACBAH010007627.1 coordinate 13,320, forward strand.
CTGTCGGCCTAAAAATGGTCACCAGCACGGGTTTCGAAGCCCTACAGAGACATGAGACCAACAAAAGCAAATATCGGATTCGAGGGTTAGTTCTACCTAGGGAGATTGATTCTACGGAGTATGCAGTAGTAGCGCAGCTACGTCTTCAACGAATTTCGGTCGAAGCGAGGCTGGTCATTTGCCGTCGTCTCCGATGTACCGAAATGTGGCTGCTCACTCAAAGTCACTAAATTAATACAGGTCTTCAATAGAGTGAGAACCTAAAGTCACGAAATGATTATATGTCCTTGGTGGAAAGAGTCTTCCATAGTCACGAGGCTGACCAGCTCCATTCATTGATCTCATGTATATGAATACCTCATCCTTACAGTGCTAGTTCTGTTTATCTGGTTTGACCCGAGATGAAGCACACCACTTGTGTAGGTAGAAGTGGGAGAATTCCGTCGAGCCAAGAGGTCACATAGATGAGGTTTCGAGTCTCCAAAGTATTATTCTTGTTTTTTCCTTCGGGTTTTCATCTCATCTTCTGGTCTGAGCCGCGCTTAGACAAGCCTGTTCGAGAGAAATCTCTTGATTTGGTAGTGCCAAAGGCTCTCTCAGTTGCTAATTTTGTATCCATTTTAATGTACAGAAGAACAACGCTGGTGAAGGAAAGCTTCTGTGATCGTAACGTCGTCTCAGCGGCTTGCACGTCCGGCGAGGAGCAACAGCTCATCATATACAATTGAGACAACTCAGCTCCACAGCTCTTTGTCCTTGGTACTGGAATTTACCTATAGGTCATCACCATCGGCCCGGCCAGCACTCTACGCAAGAGGCGTGGACAGGGTCATTTGCGGGGGGCACAAGCCGGGTTGGTGAAACTGCGTGGGAAGCAGAGCCTGTTTCACCATCCGCAAGCCCCCTGATCTCGCTTGATTGTTCCATATGCAAGCAAATTGCTGTCAGCCACCCGAGCCATGCCCCATTCCGACCAAAACTCTCGAGTCTCGACACAACAACAAAGAGAATCCCCGCTTCGAAGTGGAACTCTGGGAACTTGTGGCTCCCCATACTCAATGCAATGCCATGCAGGTCCCTGCCCCAGGATCGCCCGCAACCTTCCAGGTATCTGACTCTATTGCAGTGCTTCTGGACCATGATTGGGTCGTACTGTCCGAAAGGTGGAAAGGAAGCCTTGTAAATGTTGAAAGTGCGTATCAAAGATCACCACAGAACCTAGTTCGCAAAGCTGCTACACTACGGAATCGAGTTGAGTCCTTCGCACGAGCATTCCAGGATGTCGCAGGTACCGTAAGTTCACCGAAAACCAGAGGTTCCGTGCGGTCGTCCAGCGCCTCAAACCTGATGCTGGCTCTGAGACTGCTTCTTTCGCTATTTTCTGCTGCCGACACCTGATCTCCACCTGCACAAGCGTTCATGAAGGCAGTAGATCTCCAAGCGTTCTGGCTCAGACTCAGCTTTCTCCTCTTCCCTACTTTCTTAGTCTTACGTTCTTTTGCAGCCTCTTCTATCACTCACACGCTGGCGTGACTTGCTTTCTTGGTTTGGAACCGATCTTCGAGAGAGATTCACTTCAACGTAGTTGGCAACGACACTCACAACTTCACCACTCAGCTTGACTATTCTGGAGCATCGCTGTATGCTCTGCATCTCATACGTTGTGGCGGACGACACACCTAGAGGCTAGCGAGCCTGGATATGAACTCCACAATGGCGCCGCCAACTTTTCAAGATATCGACCATGCCGCGTTACGGAGGTCACGTTTGAAGAGACAAAACGGTCAGAACAAGATCGTAATCACTGATGACAGTGATAGTAGCGAGGATGAGGGGCGAGGGAGGTCGGGAGATGGTCGAAAGAATGGGGATGGGATGACGCCGCCAGTAACGAACACTACACCAACACCAAAACCACAGATTGTCTCAACAATGACTCCTGCCCCGTTAGTTTCCACAGTCTGGATGACAACAGCAATAACCGTTACGCCTTCGATTTCAATTAGTTCGAGCGGATCAGTCTCGGTATCAAGCAACGTGAGATGATAGAACAAAATACCAAGCTACTCAATTCTTGTCACTAACAGTATACAGTCGGTGCTCCCTACCATGTCCCTCACGACTTCTTCATTGCCGCCTGCACCCACACTTCCGGCATGGGGATTAAGGCCAGACGAAGTACCCAGGAAAGGAGTAGACGGAGATGGCTGGCAATTTACTGGCACTACTTTGATGATGACCGCTACCGGTACTACTACAGTATGGACTTCTGTAGTCATGCCTCAAACAGTCAAGGCATCAGCATCGGCATCAGCATCAGCATCCGCATCAGCTACTGTCTCTGCACTACCTGACTTAGATGGTCAGCGTTCTGCAAAAGAACAGAAGGGGGTTCAAAGGGGTGGGGGACTTTCGGAACCAGCAGAGCATCTGTTGATTGCGATTGGAGCAATCGGTATGTCGCGTCCGATCCTCTCATGAATTTCACTCAACATTTGTAGGTGCATTCGTTATGGTAGCCTCAATAATCTACTTTATTCATTCATTGAGGAGAGGTTCTGACCCTTCGACCCGACAACGGAAGTTCAGTCGAGGAGGCTCGCATGGCTGGTACGGCTGGAGAAAAGAAGAAGCAGCTTACAGGAGGAACCAATTACCATACTATGACGGACAGGACTACGGTTCGGATGAGAAGCTCATGTTCAATCAACAGTACATGGAACGACAAAACATTCCAAATTATTCGCCTAACGCTATGCCAAGATTTGGAAACGTAGCAAGTGTTGAGGCAATACCGACTGCAAATTCTCAACTGCGAGATGCAAAGCCCCAAATCCACGTCGACACTTCGATTTCTTTTGTTTCTAGATCTAATCATACGTCTCCCGTCGGGCAGGGTGGACTTGGTGCTGTCACAAAGGCATTTTACAATGTCAAACCACAGAACAACATGCTCGCTCAAGCCGCGACCAACGCTTATAGCAACAGTGGCAATCAGAACATCACTGGATCATTTCTCGAAGACTACAATAACACGGCTAAGAATACCCAATTGGCTCGAAACTCTTCCATCCCGCAACACAATGCAGGAAATTCCGATCCTAATTCGAAGGCGGCCAACCACATGAGTTACGTTTCCTCGCTTTCCTCGGGTTTTGGTGATGGTCTTATCATGCCAGAGCCAACAGTGAATGGGGGTGCTGCACGACAGACCTATCGTCAATCCCGGAATCCTGAAGTATCCAGATTCTCTTGGTCCACTGTGACACCCTCTACACCAGGACGGAGGAGTGATCGCGACACTATATACACCACCACTTCCGAAGAGTCGGCGCCACGCTTCCGGACTGTCAATTCGTGGGTTGCTCATCAAGCTGACCGAGCTGATGGGCGTGAGCAGAGCAGAATACCAAGCATGCCACCTCTTCCACCATCTCTTCTTAAAGCAGCCGGCTTATCAGATCACCAACGGAAACCCAGTGAAGATCCAGCCTTCCAACACCACCCAGGGGACGAGATCGAAATCACGAGAGGTGCGAGAGTGGCAAGCGCTATCTTGGACACTAAGACCTATGTAAACTAGGAACCTTTCCTTTCATGAGCCCATGATTCATGTGAGGCCTCGTTCTGTTCATATATAATTTTTTGACTTTCTGTGTCTGGTACTCAGAAGATAGAATTTCACATAGCGCGGAGTTGGGAAGGGAGGATGAGGGAGGCATGGGGAACGGACGACAGCCAATTTTTAATGTCCGGAAGAAAGAATGAGGCCCGTATAGTGATTAGATTGTATCTATCAACGGATGTCGAATCTAATATCAAAGAAACAAATTCTGCCGGTACTTTCCAGTGACTTTCTCTGTGGATTAAGTGCCTTAGCTATCCGGCTTGCTGGCTTTCGGTACGAGCAATGTCCAAATTGGTCAATTGTTGATTTTGCATTAGCATCGCGAAGTTTTGTAAACGATTTCTGTGTAACCTCGAATTACTCCTCGCAAGGTTACGAAATCGGAAACCCAATCAACGTCATCTTTGCACGAACTTCTCACATCATAACTTAAAGACGGCTTCCGTTGCTCGAGTAGTGGCGTTCAAAGGAAACCTGAAGTGTATTAGCGCGGGCTTAGACTAAAAATAGGCATCGGAATCAACTCAGCCTCACCATTCACGAGTACTCTACAGTTGACTCGTCAGCCCAACTGCGCAATACATTCCAGCTTTCCCCTCGAATTTCGCTGCAGTAATGTTAAGATCGAACTTTCTTTTTCTTCCAGAACGAATAAAGAAAGGCTCCAACGGCTTCTAGTCGACCAACAGAGAGGAACAACCACGATTGAACCCCACCTCTAAGAGCCTTGCCTGAACACATCTCACAAAGAACCACTGCTATCACAGCAGAACATATAAGATGTTGGACGAAAATCTCCCAACTTTTTACATCAAGCCTTCTTCGGACAATCCCTTCTCTAACACCATCTTCCTAACTGAGAATGGATCAGAGCTACAGCCCGAATACACGCTACGGCGGCCCGAGCCCAATCTCCCGGCATCAAAGAATTGCTATGGAGTAGGACTGTACGACTCCTACAATCCAGAGGTTCTATATGCAGAAGTACTGGTTCGCCCCGAATGGCAGCAACCTACGCTTTCTGCGGCCGAAGTTCGAACTCAAAATGGTGTCCCGCCACCTCCAGTACCCATCGTCCCCAATGCTTTCACTGTCCAGCTTTACAACCCAGACCAACAAGTAGCTATCAAGCAGATAGCCTCGACGTGGAACAGCTCGGCATACTGGGAGTTTGAGATGCCACAGAGCAGTTTTCGAATGCCCTCAGCCTCGTCGCTTGATCGGAGCCAGAGCGACCCTGCAGTATCCGACATCACACCGAAGATTGCATTCAAGTGGAGGCGGGACGGAAAGTTGACGAAGGATATATCTTGTTTTCTAGCAGGGAAGTCGACAGATGGCAAGAAGAGCAAGGAGCCAGACATTATAGTAGCCATGTTCAAAGGAGGAAACCTCACGATCTACCAACCGAATATGCATCGTGTAGACGTGGAGGATGTCAAGGGTTTGGAAGTGGTGTTGCTTTTGGGCGCGACAGTCATCAAGGACATATTCTTCAACGCAAACAGAGAAATGTTCAATATCAGCTCGCCCAATGTTGGACCGCCTGCTACGAATACAAGACGGAAGAATAGTGGACCTGTGATTGCTGGGAAACCTAGTTCGACTCCTCCTATGATGTCTGGGGCTGTGATGAATGCTCAACCTCAGAGACACAATAATATACCTCCGTCACAAATTCCTCCTCAGCCTCCGAGACAGCAGCAGCGGCGGCAGAATTCGCGACCACCACCAGCGGATCCTCGAACGGAATGGGAGATAGATGCCGAGACCGAGCGACTGAAGAGAGTCGTGGAGCAGGAGGATAGAGAGCGGGCGAGACTCAATCGAGAGGAAGAGAAAAGGATCAAGAAGATGCTAGAGCAGGAAGATAAAGAGCGGGCACGTAGGGACGCTGAAGTGGCCAAGGAGACCGAGCGACTTCGAAAGCAATACGGAGTGACGGCCGTCGATCCAGGGCCACGAGTACAATTCGCGCCCTCAATGCCATATCGCCCACAGCAACCCCTCCCACAATATCAGAGCGCACCACATTCCAGACCGGTACCTGTGCCCAGACCTCAGAGTACGCCTTCTGGACCTCCGCCAGCTCCTGCAAATAATGGCAGTGGTTCGAGTAGTGGTTGGCTTGGAGGAAGCGCATCGGCTTTGAGACCGCAGAATAATAGTCCATATCTGCAGGCGCCAGGAAAGTCGACCGCTAGCTCGAGTGGCTTCTTTGGGTTGGGGGGGAAGAAGATGCAGAAGAAGAGGAGTGTGTTCTTTTAGTTTTGTGATACCAGGTGTGACGATTGCATATTTGGCGTTGGGTGGAACATTGCAGGTGCTAGTTATTGGGTGGACTCTTATTCTTCTGTGAGTAATAATTGTGACAATAAATCCCTTGAGATGATTGACTTTCTGAGAACGATGTGCTCTTCTATTTCTACTGTGTCCATAAGCTTTCTCATATGATCTCGTGATATGTTCTTAATCGATGCCATGGACTTGGCTGCGGCGAAGCAGCGTCGTCCACTCAAGTCGGACCTTACTGAAGTCGCCAAACGTATATATGACTTGTTAATATTACTTTTGGTAATGTCCTGTAATATCTCGTTGAATAGGTCTCTTCGATATCACGATGAATGTGATTTTAAACGTAGCATATAAAGTGTGTGGTTGATCAAAAAGAGGTAAGGTAAGTTTTTAAATAAATGCTGAAGGCATGCCCAATCACTCCATTAATGGATTCCACGATCGAAGAATCTTGCCATTCGTCCGAATTAAAGGAAATTCACACATCAACAAGCCCGTTCTGATACCGCAGGACGCAACTCCTCAATAAAACTTCACCTCATCCTTTGAGTTCACCTTCAAAACCATGCAACGGTACCAACTTCCAGCACAACACGCGACGCTTCGTCGCCCACCACGCCAACCTTCGACCCGAAGAACACAACTGATGCGTTTACTTGTAGCCAAATAAGCACATTTTGCTCGGAAAAAAACCTGGTTGGCCCCGGGTTTCTCAATCTCAGGCTTCGTTTATGAATTAGCCCTCCAGGAAACGAAAACCCCACCCTTGAGAATTGAGTTTTGCCATTTTGATGCGCGCTTTTATGGTCTGGTTGGATGTATGAATGTTCATCTTCTCTGCGTATTCTTGAGGTTAAGAGTTGAGTGCTGGTGTAGTTGTATATTTTTTGGAGTTTTTGGGTGGGTTTTGATGTTGTTTGTTGTTTTGATGAGGGCCGGCTTAAGCGAGAAAGGGGTTGGTGGGTTGAGGGATGTGCCGTTTTCGTATCTATCTTCCGAGTATTGCGCATGGAGCATTCAGGTACCGGGGGGTGGCTCTCAAAGTGTATGAGGTGAATGGGACCTATTTTAATATGGGAAAACAAACTTGTCATCGATTGCGTGGGCTCGCTTTATGATTTAATGCATCAAAAAGCTCAAGATTGGTGTCAAAAATACACTTTTGTAAAGCGATCGATCATGATCGGAGAAGCTGCTTCGGCTTCCAAAGAAAGTTTCTATGGATCTTTGAGTCGCGCCATAGCATACGGGGCCTGCAAACACTCTGAGGTTAACGCGGACCTGAGCTGGTCGCAGCAGGTTTGCAAGGTCAGGCCAAGGTAACCCTCACATCACGTATGAAAATTCTTCAAGTAATGCCCAAAAAAAACAAATTCCAAGCCTGGTGACCAGCATGAGTTTTGTGAGCTCATCGGAATGTGAGAACCTTCAGCATGGGCGGAGACATTTACAGAGAACTATGTGTGAATGAAAGACTTGCATATTGGTCTCAAGCCTGGATTTCAAGCATTGAAGGATGTTAGAAACAATACAGAATGAATGTATCATAATGTGAGAGCAAGAGCACGAAGCTTGTGCTGAGCGGAAAGAAGGACAGCACGAATTTCAGGGCTTGGATAAGAGATGTGTATTTTGCCAGTCTATTGCACTAGGTCATCGAAACACCTGAAGATGACATAATGCTTGGATAGAATGCTTTAGAAACATCGCTTTGGAAATGACTTCCAACAATTGAGAATGAACAAGTCCGTCTCCGGCGAAACGAGCAATCGCCTAAATAGGCAGGTACAATTCATCTTGCAGCCGAATTTTACAGTCAACAAAACATCAAGGAAAATTCTTCAGAGTGACACTTTGAAATTATATATGTATTTGTGGACTTGAATTATCCGAGTGAAAATCATGCCTGGATAGCAATTTCACCACGAGTTACTCAGACGTAGCGCCAGGGACAAACTATTGGAAGTGACCTCGCTAGTAGCCAGAGGCCGGCGAGGGGAGAAAGAACAACAACAAAATGTAGAGGGACAAGAACGGGAGAAATAACAAAGACATCCAAGTACCAAAGCACCCCATATTCCCACATTTCCGAGAATCTTTGAGACTTAGACCGGACTTGAAAGGTCTTGGAATATCCGATCTACCTGATCTTATGTCCGTAGCTTTGTACCTCGACGAGTCAGCATGCCAAGAGTGGAGTACCAAGGTGGCGACATAAGTGCAATTCTCCGCACATCACTTGTTCTCCAAGCAGTGTCAACTTTGCGGAATTGTTCTTCTTCCTTTAGGAATTCTGAGGTTCGAGTAGACGGAATGATTATTATCCAGTGCACTTTAGATGTCGTAACAGTCTCCGTGTTTCAGGAGAAGCTGAGGCAAGAAGTGGTCTCGAGGAAAGGAGGGATGAAGATGAGAATTGAAGGCGTTCTTATCCGAGCACCAAATGAAACGATCAAAGATTGAACTGCCAGTTCTGCACAAGCAAAGTTGCCTTCTACCTATAGGCATGCAGGTATTCATAATGCTACAAATACTGCAAGGTTGAAGTCAGATATTTTCCTTTGGCGCGGAAGCACCGAAGTGGCAGAGACGACGAGGTCGAGTGGAAGGAAACGTGAACGTAAAAGCGGCACAGCTTCGGTTAAGCAGAGTAAAAAAGCAGCAGCAGCGCAGGGCTCGCAGGCTGCGGGCGGCGAGTGGTGGCAGGAGCACAGGACAAGCACGACGGGAACTCTACTAGGTTGCTAGGTACATTTCCACTCACCCTCACCTCGCTCACATCTCCTCCACTGCTGCAACCCCCAACTCCTTCTTCACCAGCCCCGACGATACGACCATTTTTCCGAGAGTCGATCTCACGAATCCCATCACGGTGCCAGTTCTTCCACGCTTTGCTTCAGACGCCATCGACGACTTTCCCGCCCTCCCTTGTATTCACCGACGAAAGGGCGCCTTGCTTCAACATCCGGCAGTGTTCGGCCAATTCACCTACCCACTCCGCAAAGACTCACTGATCTGCAAATTCACCTGACTTGGCTATGGTGTCTTTGAATTGATATTGGGATATCGGAGGCAGTGGGAAGCTAGAATTTCTCCACGCGTTCGTGGCATCGATTCAACGCGTCCGCGGCACGAAAGGAGAGGGGCAATTCGCAAACTCGACACTCACAGTATACTTCGAAGGACCACAACTACGACAGCCACAACTCGATCCAAGACATGGATCCTCCGACACGCCCAACTAGTAGCCGTCGGGTTGTTTCCAGCAGACAGAATAGCAGCACAGCTGCACAACAAAACTTCATATCGGATGTATCCCCGAGTCCCCTGCCCTCGAACTCCCAGTATCTCCCGAGACCTGCAGAGAGTCAACAACCTCGGCTGCGTAATCAAACCGTCTCAGTCGGATGGGTAGAAGGAGACGATATGACCCATCGGTCTTCGAGACTGCAGATAGAGCTGGCTGAGTGTGTCGAGACTAAGACTGTCACCACAACCACGACTACAAAACGATCGTATCCACCTCTGCTCATCCAACAGCAACCACTTGAGCAACTAAATGCCAAGGAATATCCTCTGGCAACGAAACCTCCACCTGCAGAGCTCTTGAACTTTTCATACGAAATTGAAGGAGAGATGGCCATGGATAGGCATAATGGGGTACACGAGGTTCGTTTACCTCGAGTGTGCTATTCTCAACTAGATGCTAACTGTTGTCTGCAGGATATAGAAATTCCTTCTCTCACGCACACTAAGTCAATAGACGAGCTGCATAGATACCCTCAAGGCAGACCATTCACGAGTACTCCAATGGATCGAGGAGAGTCGTGGCGTACTGCCCAACGAGCCAATTTGCTCAGTCGGGAATTATCTTCCGCTATCGAGAAGAAGCCCACGAGTCGGCTTCGAGAAAAATCTCCCGGTTCTCCGATGCATTTCAATAGAAGTAAGCTCCACAGACTTGTTCGTAAGAGGCCAGAAGGTCAGGAAACTCGTCCGAGTATCGGAGGACGTCGTCGGCACCATGGTCTAGGTGTGCAACTATCCGAGGGTGTTGCGTTCCCTGCAACTCCTGATTTGTCCGAACACGATGTATCTATCGATCGGAGCCAGTTCTCATTTTTCGAGGGTGCCTTTACGCCACAGTCTGGCTTAAGCCAGAACGAATCTTTCAACGACATGCAGAGCCCAGCCGAGGTATTGGAACAAGACTCTTTCGAACATACTGTTGCTACACCTCCTGTTGTCGAGTCGGACCTGGAGCTATTGGATGAAGAGAGCGCGACAATTGCTCATGGTTCTGCACAACGACCAACCTTAAATACAGCAGCAGCACAAAATGCCAGCCTGCCAAGTCCGGGTCTATCTCCAACCTTTGCGTCAGTAGATTTACACCAAGATCGTTTTCCTGGAGATGAAGCAGACGATGCTGACGAACTCGCTGCCAGCCCTGAAACACAATCTGGCGACTGTCCGGATGTCCACGAATCTAATGTGTTAGAATTGGCAGATGCTCAAGCCCTCTCCCTTTTTCGCTCCGAGTCTGATGAGCTATCTCAATATCAGAACGTACGGACACCGTCGGTCATGAATGCCCAATCAATGCTTCACACCTTTGATGCCATGCCTTCCGATATGCAGACATTAATGATGTATCAATTACTTCGTCGATGCTCTAGAAAGACTCTTAATGTGATCGCCGGCGTTGTTAATCCAGCTCTGAAATGCGATTTCCTGGATCAACTTCCCCTGGAATTGAGTCTTAATGTTCTTGGCTTCCTAAGCCATAGAGACATGTGCAGGGCTGCTCAAGTATCAAAACGCTGGAGAGAACTAATTGATACAAACGAAACTGGCTGGAAAGAACTGTTCGATGCTGATGGCTTTGTCCTACCTGTTGGAGAGCTTGACAAAGCTATTCATCAGGGTTGGGGATGGCAGGACCCGGTCGGCCCAGATGGCTATGAGCAGGACCTGAGCGTGGACCCGTCACCGGTAGGTGAGCTTTCCACCACTGGTTCCAGCAAGATGGAAGCTGTTCCTACACGGAAGGGAAGATCTGCTACGAAGAGAAAGCGGACTACAGGAGGATCTGCTTTTGATCGATCAAAACGCCGAGCTGTAGCTCATGAATTCGCGGACAAGGCCCAGGGCATGCTCTCGAAATACCCCTTCTCAGCCACATTTCACAAGAGCGAGGGCCCAATCAGTGCTGCAAGTGCTGCTGCGTTAGCAGTGCCAGATCCAGAGTTGAGCCTCCCAGGAATCCGGAAATTGCATCTCTTCAAGTCGCTCTACCGTCGTCACTACATGCTCCACAACAGCTGGATGGATGGCAAAGTGGCACCGCACCACTTTGCCTTCCCAGCTCACCCAGCGCATGTGATAACCTGCCTTCAGTTCGACGATGACAAGATACTAACTGGCTCTGACGACAACCTTATCCATGTTTACGATACTAAGACCGGTGTTTTACGCAAGAAGCTAGCTGGTCACGAAGGAGGGGTCTGGGCATTACAATACGAAGGAAACGTTTTAGTTTCTGGATCTACTGACCGATCTGTCAGAGTATGGGACATCGAGAAGGGGCTTTGCACTCAAGTATTTCATGGGCATACTTCTACAGTTCGTTGCCTTCAGATACTCATGCCGGAGATGACTGGAAAGACAAGCAACGGCAAGCCAATCATGGTCCCCGAGAAGCCTCTCATAATTACAGGCTCTAGAGACTCCCAACTTAGAGTATGGCGTCTACCAGAGCAAGGGGCAAAGAGATATATCCAAAACGGGCCTCCAGCAAATGATGCTGAATGCCCATATTTCCTTCGAACTTTAAGTGGCCACGCTCACTCTGTCCGCGCTATCGCTGCTCGTCAAGATACTCTTGTCAGTGGCAGTTACGACCACATGGTCCGGGTTTGGAAGATTTCTACCGGTGAGACAGTTCACAAATTGCAAGGTCATACCACAAAGGTCTACAGTGTCGTCCTTGACCATAAAAGAAATCGTTGTATCAGTGGATCCATGGATACTCTTGTCAAGATCTGGTCTCTGGATACTGGTGCTTGTCTCTTTACCCTTGAAGGTCACTCATCTCTCGTCGGTTTGCTAGACCTTCGAGACGAGTTACTGGTATCTGCCGCAGCCGATTCGACGCTCAGAATCTGGGATCCTGAGACCGGAAATTGCAAGAGCTCACTCAGTGCTCATACCGGTGCTATCACATGCTTTCAGCACGATGGCCAAAAAGTGATTTCCGGATCAGACAGGACTCTCAAGTTGTGGAATATCAGGACTGGCGAGGTCGTTAAGGATCTTTTGACCGATCTGAGTGGGGTCTGGCAGGTCAAGTTTGACGAGCGAAGATGTGTGGCTGCAGTGCAGCGTGATAATCTGACATATGTTGAGGTTAGTTTGACCCTGATCCTTTCGTTGAGCATAATACTGACCAACAACTTAGGTGCTTGATTTTGGTGCTTCACGGGATGGCATTCCAGCTTCCCAGCGCGGCGCTCGGAGACTTCTCCCGGGCAGCGATGACCTCACTGGCGACGAAGACGATGCACGAACATAACGCAGAAATGGTTAATGTCAGTTGGAATGACAGAAGTACGAGGACAATGGTTCCGGCGTTTCCCATTGGTGGTTTGTTTTTTGTAGCGGTAATACCATGGCGTATGAGATACTATACATTGGAGGGAGGATTATATTTTTCGCGCACGCATAGCGACGGAAATTCTGAATTTGTGGCTCACGAGCCGGATTGTTCGTGTGTACATCTGGTGTTGGGGCGGGCGGATTGGTCCGAGCCTATGGGAACGGACGTTATTGCATTATATGACATCGCTGACGACCTGACCGATACTCTGGCTCCGCTGAGCCTATTGTGGCATGGCTAATTGACCTTGCTATGGCCTTCTAAGGTATTGGTAGATGTCTTGATAGATATATCCATGCGAAAGCAGCATTATGAAGTCTTCTTTGCTGTTTCTTTATTGACATCCATATAAGCGAGGCTCGCTAAACCTCGAATCGCGACCCACTTATTTTTGTCTAGAGCACAGGCATTCTGACTCCTGCTTCCCATTGCGTGTCCATCGATCTGACCCCTCAATTCCTCTCTATAAGCAGATAGAGAACTCATCAAGCAAAGAACCGTGGTGGCCGGCCTCCTCGATCTGTTGAGATTAGAGCTGCTTTGTACTGTATTTAAAGCTGGATTGAGCACCTCCACGTAATCTCGGACCATCCGTCAACACGCATGATTCATTGAACTACGATCTTACTATCACAATAACATCCTTGCTTGACCGTAGACTGCTGGTTTTGACGCTAGATTCTACTATCTTCCACCTTAAAATTGCCTAATTTCGTTCTCATCGCGGATCGAGAAAAGAGGATGACTCCTTCAAGCGTGGGGGGTCGATGCAGGGCGGTATTGATGAAAATTTGGGTTGTGACATTTGAAAATCGTTGGAATTGATCACTCATAGTGCGTGATGGTTGAAGGCCGTGAGCAGGGTTTGCATTGATCACTTGAAATTGAAGCATGAAATTTTTGACCTGTGATCATCATCTAACTGTTGGCGATGCCCAAACTTCCAACAACCGTCCAACAACCCTCGGCAACTGTGGCACAAGAACCACCGTGGGAATCCATTTAACCGAGCTTAGCCGAGTAGGGTTAGAGTATAAAAACACCGTGTTCTAACGCCAACAGTGATTCGAATGGAGCGTATGATACAGAAGAAAGGATTTTTGCATTTCTACCCGGTGCCAACCGTGATATTTGAACCCAGTAGCAAAGCACCAACTTGAATTCAACGGAGATAATACGATAGTAGAAAGTTTCCGTGAATTGAAAACAACAATCAGACTACGCTAAGACTACGGTGATTTGTCAGGCGCGAAACCCCGTAAGGGTTGAAGCGTCCTTTATATATACCATTCAGTGGCAAAGCCGCATTGCGGGTTATCAGAACTGGCTTACGCAGAGACGCCATCGGCATCTTGATAGCTCACGCAGTTCATACTTTGTAATGCAGCGTAGATTTCTTGTGTAGCTACGATCTACGACATCCAGCACTGTTACAACTGGTCCACAAACCGTTACTTTTTGAAATCAGGAAACCTGTTAATCCTAAACCTCTCTTCGACCTCTTCTTCGGACGTCTCCGGAAACAGCATCTGGCCGGTCATAACAAAGAACAATATTTCAGAGTGCGAACATGTCATCATGCACCGTTGGATGATTTCGCCAATATTTTCCAAGGATAGAGAATCGCACATCAATACAAACAGACGGCTTAAATCCTGCAAGCGATGAGCCTCCAAAAATCTGCACTCTTAAAGCCCAGATATGCATCAAGCAGGAAGTTCTCAGGATCGAAATCGCCGTGAAGAACGTCCGCGGCGTGGAGTGCCTGAAAGCCTTCGGCTGCTTCTTTGGCCCAACTGAGTCGTTGAGTTTCCGTGACGGTGTTGTTGTTGGTGGTGAGATGGGCGTATAATTTGCCTTCTGCCATGGCGAGAGAGCATTCTCGGGGATTCCAATCAACAATTCAGACAAGTCGGCGATGCGTACCCAGTTTACTTAAAAAGCTTGTTCTCGACTGTGATGTCTTTTCGACTCTCGACTTCAGATGGACCAGATCACGGTGACTTCACATCTCACCATAGGGTAAGATCTCGGAGATCCTGGAAGCACCACTGTTAAGTTGTTGACCCTTTGCATCCTGAGCTACAAACAAAGCACGTAGCATAACTCTCCTGTCGAGCCTCCCATCGTGATGTCAAATGCTTCTACGTATCAGGCCGTAACTTAGAATTTGACGTAAAGTCCGATGATTCAAGAGCTCTTCTTTCGTTCTGCAGGGACAGTGTTCTTGGTATAGTGGATAGATTTACGTACAGGCAGAGTGAACATTTTCCGAATTCCAAATTCTTTTGCTGACAGAGTCTGAACATCACTGCAAAATCTGGAGCGAAACTTCCTGCGCTTGAAAGATGCCCCCATATTTTCGAGCTTTCAATCATATGAATTACTTTAATATCAATAATTTTGGGTATCTCAAGTCCAGCCAAATCATGAATTTCCATTCCCGAATGCTTCGTGCTACGCTGCCAGGGTTTCTTTCCCGAGACTTTAGGTGGAAATTCTATCACAACCAGCGACATCCACAAGACACTCATGTACATGCATATGGCTGTGAAGGAGCTGCAGCGGCCGCTGGAGTACTCAGTTGTATAGGGGCATCATCTGCTGCATCGATCGATGCTTCCTTTGCGTTCTCTGTTCGGTACGCTGCTGCCTTTGGGCCATGAATGTCGTTATGCTGGATAGATTTCCACATGATGTAGGTACTGCTTCAAGGTGAGTATTACGCTTCATGACATCTGTATCTTCGGCTTACCTGGCGAAGGATGCTATAACACCAGGCCATAATAAGACAACGGATCCAGTATTGTATGAGTAGTGTCTATATACTCGGTTTGGCTTAGGGTTAGAATTGAACCATAATGCGGCTTCTTCTGGTGACACTCCTGTGATATGGGCGCTGTGAGTTGCGACGATAACCTAACCAAAATCAGTTTTCTGTCTTTCCAACTCTTGGAGGTAGCCCAACAGTCAATGCCAACGCATCTGCCAAAGCCATGAATGACACCACTACGGAACTTATCTTCCAAGCCCATTTTACAGACAAGCTTTCATGTCGTTCGGGCCAAAACAGATCGAAGAAAAATCCGGATCCAAAGATCGTAGCTACCGCAATACCAACGAAGATGTTATACGAGAATACGCCAACAATGTCGTTATTGTGAACGAGCGCTCTACCTCCGCTACGGTGGGAAACACCATCTTGTTGATCCACGTAATCTGACGTAGTGACTAGTCAGCACTTTGAAGCTTACCGGATAGAAAGAATTCGAACATACCCGATAGTGACGCTGTGCCTACTGACTCCGAACAGACACATAGAATCATGGCGATTTGGTAGACGATCATCTTCGTTTTTTGAAGGTGATAAGTCGGCGCGAACATATAGGATCCTTTGAATTTCGACCATTGCATGTCGCGCAGATCCAAACCCCAGATGATAGCCATGCTGATCTTAACTTCCGCGGCAGCAAGAAAAGAATGCGGAGGTAAAGCTGGTGGGAAGGACTTTGATAAGGAAGTTCAAGGGATATATGTGAGAGTCGATCCGGGAGATATAGAGCTGTAAAGCGAGACGTAGACATGTAATGTGAGGTTACTATTTATGGGTGATCGAAGTGTTAAGTATCGACCCTTATTTCCGCTGCAATGACAGAACAAAAGCATTCTGATGACCGAGCGAGACTAAGTGGTCCCTAACTTCTTTACTCCGGCGCGTCAAAAGGGAAAGAGCGATTTAGACTTTTCCCATCAGATCTTCAAATGCCGCAGGGTCCGGCGAGAAATGAAAAAGCATGTCTGAACATCCCAATCATAGCGGAGTGATCTGCTTACTCGTTCACTTGGACGTCATCAAGGTATTGCTGCTACTGCTATGTGACATGAGTGGATACACATAAATTTTGGTTGTGTGTTGTCCACAAAAGATCCCGGACCGGCAGTAGCGGATGGACGATCTTTAATTGCTTAATGTTGATAGCTCGCGATTAGTAAGGCTTGGTTGTACCTCTACCGTAGCTTCCGTCTCCGAAGAAGTTGGATCGAAATCGCGATGGTAGTCTAGGATTTATATTAGTTTCATTTGCACTGTTCAAAGTTGTTTCAGCTCGCGTGAGACATCGAAAGAGGTCAACAAATGTGATGTCAGGCTCGCTAAAGAATCGATGAAAATGAGGATATATCTCGGGTGATCCTTCGCTGCCATTCGGATTGATCGTATTGTATTTCCTTGACGATCTCATTTCCGTACAAAGTGCTAGCGCTGCAGAAAGACGGCTTTGCGGACGAGAAAATATCAAGTAGGAACCCGCGCGGTTCGTGTGAGTGCTGTGGTAGTTGTGTGTGTGGAATTCCATGACTGTGCTAGTCGCTTCCCAATAATCTTCCAATGCCTGCCTATACATTGTTCCCAAACAGACCTGCAAAAGCCAGACTAGACGGGCTTACTCTCATACGATCAGTTGCAAATCGTGACTGTGATCAATTGTTAAGCCATTTCCCATGCCAGCCGTGCCCGCAGATTATACAGAGACTCTTTAAGACGACCCAGTTTGCATTTGGTGAAGCGAGGTCAAGCTAAGACTGTCGTTCTCCTTGAAGTTGACAAGATTTGCGAATTGGGGTTCTACTTCGATCGTATTCATAGGACACTTTGGTCACTACTTCTTGGAGAAAGTCATGTCACTGCTTTGTGACTTTTGTTGCGGCATGGATTCAAATATCGAGTGACTCAAGTCGCATGGTCGGAGCCGACTTTACCGGAGAAGAAGGTGCCCAGCCTTTTTCTGAACCTATGCTACAACTACAGTAAGCAGGCGATGGCCTCTTGTCGAATTGTGAGTCCTGCGAAGTAGATCACCATGGAGGAATGACCAATCGTAAATGTCGCCAAATATTAAGGACTTCCGGTTGTCCAGAGCTCGAGTCAAGGTACTTCAAGCTTCGCCTTCTCGAACAGCTTAATGTGCTCTGGTTGTTGATCTGGGTTCTTGGGGGTCAAGTGCTTTAACTGGAGTGAGAGGGGTTTGAATCCACAAAACTGGGCTTTAACACCGAATTACTCGGTACTAGCCTTTGAGCCAAACACGCTGAGAGGTGAAAAAGAAGAAAGCAGTACTAATCGGAACATATGAACAACTGTTGTACTTTGCCAGCTTTGCAAGTATAAGATCCCAACTCGTTGATTGAGTGCCCCAAGACTGATGTATAAAGGTGGTGTATGCTTCATCCAATTCGTCTGACAGTCCCGTCTATTATACACATCCAGCGCGCTGGACTTATTCCGCTTTTTGTACTTGCTTTCCCTTCATAACTTTCCTCCTTTGAGCCATCATGTGCGTGAATAAAACATATGATCCTGCTATGGATTAGCAGACGAACTGAACGGACGTTTCGGGACTTACCTGGCACATAAACAAACAAGATCAATTGCAACAACCACCCAAGCTCCATTCGAATCTTCTTCGCAGGCTCAATAGCCTTGTAGATCAACCAGCACTCACTGCTAATACCCAACGGATACAAAACATAGAACAAGTTGTACCTCAACCACGAAATAAAGCTTGGAGAATATCCGCTCAGAGTGAACACAAAGTACGAGTACCGCACCACTTCCGTAACGCTCCATGCGATCAACATGCTAGAGTATCCGGCGCTTTTGGCAAGGTATGGGAAAGTGTCGACGACGCCCCAGACTAGGAGAAGACGGCTAGCAACTTGCATGGCGGTGGTACCGACTGGAGCTCTTACGAGGCCTGCAAAGCACATTGTCAGCATGCTGTTCGGGACAAGGCTGGATTTGGGTGAGCTTACCAGTAGCAGCATGTACCACTTCCAACAAGGCCAGTGATTGTGTCCATTTGCAGAACTTGCCTACGCCTGGATACACTCGTCCGAACCCAACAAGAGGGACAAGCATAACCACACGCCCGAGAACTGTGAGCCACAGGACGGCATTCACAAAGTTATAGATGATGAGGTATTGTGTTTTGGGCGAGCTGGACTGCAGAGGTTTAGGTCCTGGCTTGCGCCCAGCACTGATCTGGTCTTTAGTGGCCATTTTAATTCGATTCGCTAGTCAATTGGCGGTTTACGGAATAAGAGGAGTGTTGTGAGGTGGGAGACGTAGTTGGAATTGTGTTGAGGTGCCCTGATAAATTTAAGCTTGGCGCGCTGGGAGCTTGGGAGCTTTTCACCGAGGTTGGCCAGCTTCATATCGAAATCACAAGCATCCTCATCCAACTCCATGCTTCACCAACACTCTTATCAATCTCCAGAAAAGGGAACCACTTGCACTTTCATCTCTTATTTTGGCAAGTTTCATACCCAGAATTTTATTGGCTTCACTAAGTGCCGTTTTCCCCCTGTGATGCCCCAAAAAGACATCTGCCCAAAGCACACCTCCCTAGGCTCTCTTGATCTGACTCCACGAGTTGAGCCTCCTGTTAGTGCAGATAGTGTATCATACTGTACATAGTTCGTCAATGTTGTGTTCTCTATGGCTCAAGGCATCCAAGGAGCACTAATTGCCCGGGTACACCGATACATACCTAGTGTTAAGGCTGAGCCCAAGCAATGCGGACCTGTTGACGAAATGCAGTACCAATTGCTAATTGCAAGCGCTGAGAGGCGCCGCCCTGAAAGCGAAGAAAGTACAAGGTTAGAACCATAAGTATTGCTATGCCGTAGACCTTACGTTGTCACCGAGCCAGCAGAGTCAAGCGACTATATCTGCATACGATGGAGCTGGCCTGCCGTACATCCATGCCCTTCCATTAATCACTGTCCAACCACTGCTGTACAATGTTCAACAAAAATCCGTAGGCAGTCCGGGCTCATTCCTTGTTCCCTCGTCTGTTTTTCACGTAGCCCTACACGAAGAGGACGTCACGTTGACAGGTCAAGACCATTTGTTTTCGTTTGTTTGCCCATCAGTTTCACCACTCCACACCTGGGCAAAGTCCAATTGCTTCAGATCACATGCAGAGCCTTTCGATTCCACAACCAGGCTGTGACTGCTGCTTTCGGATGTGGATGCCAGGATTGAGGTCATACTGTCTTTTGGCCCAGACAAGGATGTCCAACAAGACTGTCCAACAACTCAAAGTAGAGATGAGACAAATATCATCATAGAGATGACGCAAACGAGAGAAAGTTCTGCCTACATCGAGCTCGTTGCCTCAGCTCTGGGATGGATCCTGTCCAGCTGTCTGGCGAGAGTTTCAGAGCTGTTGCTCTCACTTTCCCGCCCACGATAACCGTTATTTACAAAGTTGACAAAGTTAACACAAGACCGGCAATTATCTCGTCTTTCCTGAACAGTATTTTAAAGGGCACTCCAAACTAATGTGTCGATTGCAAATACATTTATATACAGCTCAAGCTTGCGGCTCGCTGCATATCATCCCAAGGACATCGGAACGCACGTTTCAAGACCCCGTCAAGTCGCACTGCCTGCAGAATAAGACGAACAGCTCAAAGCAATAACCCATGTGAAGATAATGGTAAGGCTCTTCTTGTCTTCAGTCGAAGAGCACTGAGGCGATCGAATTGGAAAACAGACCTTTCCGGACTTCTGGCCGAGTACTTCGGTCAGTACTCGAGTAACATAATACTGGATGAGCTCGAATTCTTTCCGATACAACGGCTTTGAATTTGACAAGTAGGTCAGCCTTGATAATTCCCTTCAAAACTCGTATTTTCACCATACATTTTTGGCTGTCCATCTCATAATTTTTACCTGAACATGTTTTCATAAATTTACTATAGTGGTGAGATGGCCCAGCTCTTGACTCTTCCATCGATGTTCCTAGTGAAAACTGTTTCCACACGTTCCGAGCCGTATTATACTCCTCGGTAGCGGTGAAGCACTCATGCCCCCGGCCGGCTGGCTTGCATACAACGAATCAATTTCACTGCCTCCAAGTAGTCAGCCCTGCTTTCGAACCTTATCTCGTCTCGCCAACCCCCTGCTGTACACCTGCCGCAAACATCAGTCTGGGGCGTGAACTCAATCAAGCGAGGCATTTTTTGTTTGATGAGAGGCGCAGCCAAGCCCTGATCCTCGACGACACCCTCTTTGGTAAATGAAGTAGAGAGCCGCAACTCCACTCATCATATATGATTGAGGGTTCAGAACCTTCGATGTGTCCAGAGAAGAATTCACATGTCTCTTGCCAGTTTACTCGCTCGATTTCAAAGTAATCAGCGCAAGGCTGCGAGCCTCACCACACCCTCAGGACGGTCAAAGTCCTTATGACACAACGAAATTTAACTACCCCGCTGCGGCTCAGAACTACCCATCGCTCTTCTTAACAGAAGATACCTTCAGAAACGCTATCTCGCCGTCCATCAAGCACTCAAGTCATATCCTCCAACATGGTTGGAACAAAGACCATCCTACACATCGTCGAGATCCTCGGCGTCTTCTTCTGTGCGCACCATCTATGGCCGAAAGGAGTGACATATGGAAAACAAGAAGACTGGGAGAAGTCATATCGACATAGACATGCACACGGATCATCCAAATCCAAGTCTCGTCGAGATAAAAGTGAGTCTAGCCACGACAACGCTAGGCGTGGAGGACGGAGCGAGAGATCTCGTCAACCGCAAACCGAGTATGAGGAACGGCCGCGGCAGCGGCAGCATTATGAAGAGTACGAGGAACGACCACGGCTCAGAAGCCACGGCGAGTATGATGAGCGGCCGCGGAACTTCTATGAGGTGTACGAGGAGAGACCTCGCCATGCAAGGGTGGCGAGCTCGCGGTATTAAAACTCCAATGGTTGTTGTCTGATGATTTATGAATAATGGATTTTATGATGAGAGGGGAGAAAGGCGCCACTTTGAATTGGTTTGGGATCTTGGCGTTTTTGTCATCAGTATGCTGGATGACCTCCTCGATAGCAGAACAAGTTGAATGTATTACCTCAATTCTTGATTCACTATTGTACAGCACATGTCTACATCTCAATGATTACTTCATTGGTACCTGTACGTCTTTAGCACGAGCCGAGCCTTACTTTACGTCAACGATTTATAAAAGTAAAAGATTCTCTCCTAATCCTAAAGGATCTTGGATCATTCTCCTCGTCGTTCTAGAATTTCTGGAGCGGCTAGCCGGCGCTCTTACACGTTACTGCGGGTTGTTCTACTGTAAGTTTTCCGGAGTCACGCAAGCTTTCAGGCAATCACGTTGTCCAAAGCCATTCTGCTGGTACTACCAATAATAACAAATGATTTGGTTCGTGCAGGGCAAGGCAGACCAATCTCCGACACGGCTTGAATTCATTCCCAATATGCCACGATTTTGAAGTCATGAGACTATCACCGGAAATGTACTGAAAAGGTACGTCGAAGTCATAAATCCATCGCACGACTTACTTTGAGCATGAGGATCTTAGTGATAGAATTGTTGATCAAGGTTTAGGTGGAAGAATGTTTATTTTTTCACCAAACATGAGTCCCGGTAACCTCTATGCTTGACAATCTCTAGTCCTCCTTATCGGTGTGTTGAGTGATCGTGGCCCTCACGGGCAGACCACAGTACAAGATTGCAGTGTGATCTTCGAAATATCAACAAGAAGAAGCTAGCCTGCTAACTTCAAACTTCGATTTCATGGTCACCAGAACTTAATATCTGCTTGACGCATAGTCTCTAAAAATTCTCTGAAGATCTCACATTGAGCCACAACTGGCAATATTAATTTGAGCATAGCATCTATCCGTTCTCATGTTGCATTCATGTCCGTTCTACAATTCTATAACAGCGTTAGATCTGTACAGGACCTATAGCACTGCCTTTGCACTGATACACGTAATTTTGGCTCGCACTGAACACTTAGTAGTAGTGCAGGTGGAACAGAAGATTGAGGGAGTTCGATCTATAATTTCTTCATAATATCGCTAACAGCTTTTGCGGCAAATCTCTTCCTCTCCGCTGCAGGCATATCTGCTCCCAAGTCTAAGGTCATCAGCTACAAGGTCTTCAAGATATATGTATGAGAGAACTTACCTCGCACAGCTTGCATTTTCTGCATCAAAGCCTGCAAATCCTCGACGTCTTCATCACCCAGCTCCTCCTCGCCTCCAGTATCGCCTCCTCCGTAGATATCTTGCTTCATACCACGCATTTCCTTTTCCATCTCTGCCTTATCGGTGGCATCTAGACCGAATCCAATACTCCCTGCATCGTCACTATCATGCCCAAGAGCTTCAAGATCAATAGCCTCGCCTAGCTCATCATTACCCTCCCAGTCATTCGCCTCCAAAGCCTCCTCCAGTCGCTCCAAACCCATAGGTTCTATGTCATCAGCCCATCATAGTCACCATCAAGAAGGAAGTCAAACATACCCGAATACTGATTCCTTCCTTTACTCTCAAAGTCCACAAACTCAAACCCAAACTCCTGACACAGCTCCTCCCACTCCTCAAAGCTCTTCTCCAAATACGGCGTCGTAGATTGCGGCATCCCAACAGCCAAGCAAACGCCATCCCACATCAAACCACAACCTTCCTTCACCACCTCGGCAACATTCTCCATCAAATCCTTCACTTCCTTCAAAGCTTCCTCGTTAATGGGTTTTCGAAAACAGACTATGAAGGCTCCGAGCACGGTGAGCACTTCTTTCGCTTCCGGGGCGAGAAAGTCAGCTGACCAGATAGAGGCATCGGTGATCTCGTCAAGCCAGATGGGGATCGTTGCTGTGTAGTATTCTGTTTTGATGGGCCAGTCGTGGGTAGTGCCTGCTATGGCATCTATTGTGAGGGTGGGTGCTGAGCCGGTCAAGCCTGTATCACCAATGAGTCAAATAAATGCTGTATCTGGTCTTCCGGATTTCTTACCTTGCACAAGATCTAGAAGTCCAGAATCTGGGCGGCTGACAGCCAATATACGGCGTGGATGAGGAATCTCCATTTTTGGTATTGTGTTTGGATTTCGTAGAAGGAACGCGAGATTGCCGTTTATGGTACTAGGGAGGTAGAAGTATAGCAGCCCACGTGATTGTTTATCAATCTTTTGAAGAGATCCAGAAGCTGTTTACAAGTACTTTTCCCAGCAGGGCAATAAATCATACGACTATGATTGATAGCGTCAGATGGAACATCGTGTGGTCTTGCGAATATTTTGCATTTCATTGTGGCATATTTAGGTAGCCAGCGAACCAAGCAAACATAGCCTGGCTTTTCCCTCTAAACGCCATATCAAATTGACCCAAACCCTTCATATGCCCCGATCCATGACAACCCGCAGCTTAACCTGCTCTTGGTGCTCCTCGTCCGCTTGCCCTCGCCCTGCTAACCGTAGCTCTGCCTCTAGCCAAACCGACACCTCTGCCCTTCACACCTCTACTTCTGAACATCGGGGCGTTTCTGCGAGGAACGGAAGTTAGTTACTGCTCGATATTATATGTGGCGAATAGACATGGTTGGAAAATTGGTAAGAAAACGGGCTACCAACCTAAGCATGTCTGGGACGATGAAGAAGCGCACATGCGATCCGCGGATGTAGACCTGATCCAGATGGCTGACACGTCCATCGCGCGCAGTAACGGTGATATCCTTCAGCTGAACATTCATATTGTCTTCCGCTACAAATTGTCAGCACCTGCACATTCTAGTCTGTATTTTGAGATTGTATCGATTGGCTTGAAATCGGGGTTCGAAAGAGGATTGGAACCGCACCTTCGAGGAGCTTGCCGCGGTAGACTTGGCCTGATGTGATTTCTAGAGTAACAACATGTCCCTGGAGCACATAAGTCAGTACGGCTGTCTACGAGGAGGTCGTGCTTGCAGCTGTGGGGTGTGGAAGGGCGGGGTGTAGAACGAACCTGCGCCTCGTTCAGCAGCTTGATGGGTATTCCAATAGTGCTCGTCATGATGGTTGGAGGTAATTGGGCGGTTCCGTCGCTGTCTCTGTAATGCGAGGAAAATTAGTGGGCTGGGGTGGACGTGGAGTTGGAAATATGGAGGTTTTGAGGTTGGCGATGCGATGAATCTCGAAATATCAACGCTAGCGATTTTGAAGCTCTCGCTAGCGCCATATCCACGGCTAAGGTATCTCAACCTTCTCTCGAAGCTCCAACATCAACGTTCCAAACATGCAAGATTAGTATATAGCTCATGGATATGAACGCTTTCAACGTCTCAGCTACGTTGAATATTTTTCGGCTCATAGGAAAGCCAACTTTATGTCTGCCTCATGCTGCCATCTCAACTTTCAACCAGCTACCTGTTCCCTTAAACTCGGCATTTGGGAAGTACAAAAATGTCGATATTAGAGCTGTAGTGCTGGACAAGGACAACTGTTTCGCTATTCCACATTCAAACACTGTTCATGAACCCTATGAGGTATGCTTAGAATTCCTTTCGAAATACGTTACATCATCTTTTTCAGCTTCAACATGACCCGAGCAGATCTGCCTTTTTATGCTAGTACCGAGTAAGGGCATGAGAAGAAAAGAAGTCTGATCTACAACAAAGCTCATATCACTCAAATTGCGTCTCCTTGAATCATCTAACATCCAGCAGGATAAATTCGCC
Organism: Neospermospora avenae; assembly: GCA_014282315.1. Taxonomy (NCBI): domain Eukaryota; kingdom Fungi; phylum Ascomycota; class Leotiomycetes; order Helotiales; family Ploettnerulaceae; genus Neospermospora; species Neospermospora avenae. Next base: position 38,441 of record JACBAH010007627.1, read on the forward strand.
CGTCTCCGCGAAGCCTATCCAGGCCGACGCCTCCTAATCGTGTCCAACACCTCAGGTGCCTCATCCATAGACCCAAAAGGGATACTCGCAACAGCAGTCACCGAAGCAACAGGTGTGACCGTCCTCCCTCACGGCACAAAGAAGCCTGGCTGTGGTCCCGAAATCATGGAGTACTTCCGACAGCATCCCGAGACGGGCGTCACAAGACCTGACCAGATTGCTGTTGTGGGCGATAGGTTGACCACGGATGTTATGATGGCGAACATGATGGGTAGTTATGCTGTTTGGGTGAAGGACGGGTGCGTGCCTAGGGAAGAGACTAGTGTGGTATGTTTGGATATCCTTTCCTACCAATTCTTTCTGAGATGATACTGCTTCTTTTGCTAATCTAAAAGTTTAGTTCGCGCGCTTGGAACAGCGATTAGGCAACTTCCTCCTTAGTCGTGGCTACGAAGCACCAGACCCTTCAAGCCCTTTCGAAAAATAGGAAATACCGACATCGAAACGATCTTGCCATGTACCAATACTTCATCACAAAGCGGTAGGCACGTGTTCAACGACCTGTACGCTCGACTTTGCTCAGAGATTATAACGGCTGGCTGATAACGAAACCATGAGTAATTTTGTGTTGCTCCCCATCGACTCTTTGAATCCTCGCAAAGATTCTAAACGGCACCCACCCTGGTTGGTGGACCATCCTCCACTCTTACTCCATCCACATCAACCTCATCCAGAGGCGAACACTAGCATCACTGCCTAGCAAGAAAGAGTTACAGATACATTACGACCTCATCTACATACCAATCAAAATCTCAACATCCTTCCTCTCTCCTTCCCCAATTGCGAAAGTAATCGGCAGCTATCCCCAAAGGAGACTCCGCACGCGGGATGGATGCCCGGTGCCGAGTATATTAAATCGCTTCATGCCTCCATGTATATAGTACGGCCAAGTAATGCATGCTCGTGCCACCCGAATCCACCTAATATATTCTCCAAAGAAATCGACTCATCGGTCTTGACTCTTAGAAGAAGAAAAATTTGGCCTCGGCATTTTTGCTGTTTGTTGCCTGTTTGCCTCGTTGTGGAACGCTGGGAGCCTCGTATCACTATTACTCTGTTGTGATTTGATGCGCAGTACGCAGTATGTATATGAGTACTGAATAGAGAAAGTCGAAGGAAAAATAAACCACCCACCTCGCTGCGACCACGATCTACCTCGCCGTCTATCGTAAGTCGTCCTCGAAAACGCCTAGACAGGCATTCATTCATTCATTCATTCATTTCATTTCCATTTCCCCTCCGCAAATCCGCACCGAGCCATAAAATACCTTAAATCCTCTCACGTCATCCTAATCATTTATCTTCCCTTACAGATAGATGTGATAGATAAATAAAAACTCGTTCGTGACCCAAGAACCAGAACTGCGTCAACCGTTGTCTTCGCCATGTTTATTATGTTATCAAGCCATCCCCCTATCATATCTCTAGCGGGTAGATCTCTACCCCACAATCAGCGATTCGGCGGGATGTATGACCGCCGTGTAGCGTAGGACGGTGCATATTGCAGAGAGATGGTTTGTTTGTGTGGTCTCAGATCGTAATAGGTAGGTAGGACACCGAAGCTACAGTTCTGGGAGTCTGGGAGTCTGGGAGTGGGAGTGGCTGGTCACACGCACACACACATATGTACCGGAAGTGTATTGTTGTATCCTGGGTAATATATCGAGGTGCGGCTGAGTGCTTTCCGGCTTTTCTAAGGAGCGGAAGGACTAGAGATCATCGTGGCTTCTCGCAATATCTATCTATCTATCTATCTTCCCATCCATCTCTCTTTAGCGATTGCAATTTTCATTATTTCACGTCTCTTAATCAGGAGGATCCGTGTGGAATTTCTTCTTTTTCTTTTCTGGATCATATGATTCTCCATCGTCGAGTATACAGTAGCCGCCCATCATATAAACTCCATCACACATCACCGCATCCGTAAATCCACACCGCGATATTCGCGTGGTGGAGAAAAAGGGTCAAGGCACAGCACACGCAAAACGGCATCACTCAATAGCGATACTTGATACTTGATAATGGCGCCTATACTCCAAGATATCCTCTCAAGCCTCTCCCATACCCACATCGCCGAAGAAATCACCATGACCATCAACAACCCCTTCTTCGACACCAGTAACCTATTCGACATCTACAACCTCCACACTGTCGCCGATGAGATATCAGATATCACTCCCACAGGCTCTATCTTCAGCGCTCTGGACTTAGCTGTCATGGGACTGTTTTGCTTGTTACTTGTTTGCTGGGGAGGATATTGGATCGCTCAATCTGGTGTTGTGAGGAGTATTCGGGAGAGCGGCGAAACGCTGGGTGCGGAAGAGCAGATTCGTACGGAGGGAATTCATGGGCGGGAGGAGTTTGGGGTGGAGGATAAGAGGGGGACAGAGAAGGCTGTGGGATATAGAGGGAGCAGCATCCTCTTCCCAGCTGGGCCTATGAGGGCCTTTTGGATTCTTCGTTAGTTCCTGGATCGGATGGAGGAAAACCTGCATGTTGGCGTTTGGACGGAGGAAGATGGTGAATGGCTGCGGTGTTTTTATCTCGGGGGCTGTGAACGGTATGTAGTATTGCCGTGCTACGTTAATGTCTCAGAGAATTCTGGTGATGTTTCTCGGTGTAATATTCCGAGCCAGAGTGTCAATAGAAGCGCAGTCTTGCTGTGCTGGCGTGTATTAAGATTTTGGTGACATCGCTTGTAACGTGACTTTATGAGCTAGAGTATCAATAGAAGCTCCAATATGTCACTTTGCTCGGAGCCTCATCGTGCGCTATGGTGCTATTGTTTCAATAAGTAGTATTGGAGGCTTCCGGTATTGAGCAGAACGTTTCGACTTGGCTGCGACAGTCTGGACCGTGGGCTTTTGATCTGAGCGCCTTTCTGGTGTTCTTTAAATATCCAGCAGCGATTTCAAACGACAATAATCTGACAGTGACAATGTGACTATACGAAGCCTTGATATTGATACACGGATTTGTAGATCAGAAGCACTGTCCTCGCGAGGCTTGGCCAGTTCGTCTCCGGCGAAACGCTTGCCTCGAACCGTAGGGACCACACGATGCAACTCAGTCGAGTTAGTAAAGTCGCCAAATTATCAAGTCACATGAGTTGATCACTTAAGGCAGTGTCCTCTGGTGATCTGGTGACTTCTGAATCGAGTTGCAATTATGAGTGAGTTGTGACTCTGAGTTGTGTATGCCAGGTATCTCTTCGCCGTTGAAGAATTGGATCCGCCTCGTCGAGCCTCTCAACTCTGCACGGATGACAAAGGGCAAGCGTGAAGGAATGACTTGGAAGAATGAATTCAAGGCTGCCAATGCCATACGCTATTGAAAATGAGTGCGCATGCTGGTTTGATTCCATCTTTATCTCTTGACAAAATGCAGAACCTCACCAATTGTGGCAGTGACAAGAACGGTCAAATAGAAGCCGTAAATTTGAAGCAAGAATCCACATGGCCGCCCAACTATGTTGCAAATAAACAGCAGTAATTCTTCCGAAACCAGTAATACTCGAACAAGAAAATATGAAGATCCGATCTATTCCAAAGTTTCCAAAACACTCAGTCAAGTTGCACTTCCTCTCCACAACCCCATCTCTCCAAAACACAGCCAAACAAAGAAGAACGAAATCGACCAAAAACATAAGGATCGACGAAATCGAACCTGTCAAGAGAACGTCCTCCTATCTTCTGCAACCATGAACCCTCCGCAAAGCATGAACGCGAACATCAAATGGAAACTCACGATTAGTTCGGAGAAATTGTAAGCAAGGGGCTCTCGTTGTTGTCTGTATCGGATCAGCTGGGACAGCAGTCATACTTGTGCTCTTAATTTGCAGGCATAAAATAAATCCCTACCAACAGCGGCGAACCGCGGGAAATCGTGCATTGACAAGAATAACTCAACCAGTCACCCCTTCCCAATTGAGAGTAAAGTTCTGAATTCCTTACCGCATGCCGTGCAATCTCAAGCAGGGAGGTATGGCTTTGTATGACTGACGTGTAAAACCGCACTCTAAATAAATGTTCGAAGTCATGTTTCTCGGGAATGCTGTACTAGGCGAGATATAGGTTGTAGGGCGTAGCGTGGCGTGTATGATTCTTGTCATGTCAGCATAAGGCAAGGTTCGATGTTGATATGGTGATCAAACGCGGAATCTGGGACATGGTTCATGCATTGCGTGATCCATGGACGAAGGGTCCTCGGCCAGCGTCAACACACCGGATGAAATAGAAGCGAGTTTTGAGATGTCTGTGAGTATCTCTGGGGGCGTTTAGGGTTGACGTATTCTGCCTTTGCGGTGAGCAACCAAGGGTTCTTTTTTAAGATCCCGAAGATTCCTTTTCCGGGGAGCTTCGCAGCCGCGGCATGTTGGTGGGGGGGTTAGGAGGGTATCTGGTCGGAAGGGATGCGGGAAACGGCATGAGAGCTGCCTGTAAGCCTGTCTCTACGAAAACGCAGCCGAACTGTAATGGCTAAGTTTACCGATTCGTATAGGATCTGAGTTCGGACGAAGGCTAATAGATGAAGACAAAGCTGCATGAAGATGGCGCTCTTACGGTGAGATTCTCCTAGAGGCGCTTGACTCGGATTGCCACCCACGACGCCACCCTTCAAGGCGACGTCTGCTTGCAGAAAGGTTGACCATCAGTGCCACCACGCATTAAGATCGATCTCAAGCCCAAACACCAGATTGTACGTGTACTCTGACCGTGCGTAGTGCTTAGGATTCTCGGGACCCATGAGATGAGGCTGGCTTCTATTATGAAGTGAGGACTAATAAGGGCGATCATGCCGCGATAGGTACCAACCCTTCTGTATGGGACTGGGCGGCGTCTGCTCAAAGCAGCGACCTCAAACGGTGCTCCGAGAACATCAGCGTCTGAGGCTCCAACCATCCAGCACTAACCAGAATAGAAGGGAAAGTCGCATGCCAACGGACATTTGGCTGCATCTGTTCGTCTTGTCTGAGAGGCAGCTGGTGGCTGTTTCGGGTTAGTGTAAACGGTAGGTAGGTAGCACTCATAACACGGTGACATGTGATGTGAGATGCGCGGATGTGACGATGTGACGATGTCTTGAAGTTTTGTGTTGTGCCGTGCTGTGCTGTGCTGAGCTGTGCTTGTGAACCTTGTGGTGGGAGGTGGGGGTCTGGCTGAAAGG
>JACBAH010007628.1:0-43681 GCA_014282315.1 Neospermospora avenae
ATTCCTAGTATTTAATTATATTATCCATTCGGGTAAAACTTACTCATACCTCGTAAAGGACGATCTCTCCAGGTGGAAGGGAAACTGCTGATTTTTGGCACAAGCCACCACCTAAAATCACTGGATCAAGAAAGTGTTAACTCCAGAAGTAACGGCATAAACCCATTTATTTTCCTGCAAATCGAATACAGCGATTAATTAAAGCCATTATATTGACTGTAGTCTTTTTAGAGCTATATAATAAAAATTTGCTGTAGAAACATTCATATGCTGTCACTTTTGAGGCCATGTCACAAATCGGCAGCTTCCCGTCCACCCGGAGAGGACGATTTCTTATACTAATCAGCACATCTATGCGCGGATAAACTTGCTTTCGCCCGACATCTCGCTTTCGCCTACTTTTGGGAAGGGCCCCGAAAGCAGTACCGTCAAACCTGCTATGACAAGCTTGGCCACGTTAAATTTAGTCTTCTAGGTTATCAGACAAATAGTGGAGTTATCGCGCTCCTTTCCGAATCTAGTCGTGCCAAGGAAACTACCTCCGGCGGTGGCATGGTTTGAGGGTTTCTTTCTTTCTTTAGTCCTTATAATTCTATTTCAGGATCAAGTACAGTTGACATCTCCACATGTAATCTAGCTGTCACGATTAATAGCATTGAATCCAGCACTAACTTGAACCTAGAGACACGAAAGCAAAGAGATATCGTTCACAACTTCATATGAATCTTCATTTGCTACATGATAGATCTCCCTTCTCCTCCCTTTCTGCCTACATCCCTCTTCCCAGCCCTCCAGTATGACTTCTCTCGGGGATAATCCATAATTCGAATATCCGACTTGTGGAGAGGCTAGACCTCTATGTAATTGGGCAACATTGGTACTATAATAGCAGTTAGATCATTGTACTTCGATCTTATCAATACAAAATCTTACCGAGCCTACACAATTGTTTTGGATCACGCAACTCGTTGGCAATAATAACAATTCCAAGGTTTGGTGTTTGCTTAAACAGTCTGGGGCGACGTATTTGCACTCCCCAGCGTTGTTGCAGCTACCTATCAGCGATGTAACGAGATATTTCTTTGGGTCACACCCTCGTGCGTCTATTCCAAGTACGCATGCAAGCAATGATGTAATAAGGGTCCTAGGCTGCATAGTGTCGGAGTAGTGTTGGTAACGTGAAGAGTAGTACACGTGATTCGTAGTAGGTGTTGTAGTAAAAGAAGTAGATATTGGTGTTTGTTAAACCGAACGACCGGTAGGAAAGGCGACCTTATAACTACTGAGAGAAACCTTAATAACTGAGGCACTTGGAACTTCGACGCGTGATCCTTTCAACTTCTACAGTCTAGGTTTACGTATATTGAGGTCAGTTTTCGAGGGCTTCGCTTGGCGGACGGTGTTTGCAAGGTTAAAGAGCTATTCTATGGTCTCGTTTGCTACTAAGTAAGTCATGTCTATGCGTGTAATTAAACAGACCTTAATGTGTACTTCTAAGCGCTTCCACTGCGGGATTGCTCCGCTAGTAGGACGAGAATAAGAACATGAAAAGCCGTGCTTGCATATTATTCTGAATAATCGATCCCTACTTCATACATTTCATACTTTCGGACTTGGTTCCTTCAGTTCGTACTCGGCCTATCCGGAAGTCTAAACCTGCCGGAGTTTATCACGAAGTATACTACGAAGTAGACGTCCGGAACATTCAAAGGATTGAGTAGCCGAGAACACGTCCTTCGAATACGAATGACAAGTTTTCAGATAGGAGAGGGTAAGTACCTAGAGCGAGTAGGCAGTAAGTCACGGCGATTAAAGAGATTATAAAACATCTCCCTTATACAGATCTTCTCTTCTCCCTAGCAATACCCCCCTGCAGGTTCGGACTTCTAGAGAAACCCGGAACCGAATAGGGAAGAGAGAAGATCTCCACATAAGACAGCTTCTGAAATTCTCCACTCGCGATAACTTACTCGAGTAATCGCCTTAAACATCGGTTTCGCACTTTTCCCACTATACAGTGACCAACCACACCAAACCACCCCAGCTTACCAGTGGGGCTTGGTGTAGTTAGTCTCTGGAAAAAGGCAATTCCGACGATTAGTTCTTTAAGCTTATCCTCTCCTACCCGGATTCTCCGTGGGGACAGTACGGAGTTAACTGTGGATTAGTACGGTTCTAGCTAGAGGAGTAGGTTAAATGTCGTGCCATAACTCTAGAATTCACAGAATCGACGATGGGGTAATTACCTAGGTGTTCGGGGCGTACCTTAACTTTATACCCTAGACAATTGTGTCAATTCTTACTCGATCAATTACATGCCCCTAAGCACCCTGTGAAGCTGCGTGTGACCTTGTACGACAATCCTCCTACAGGCATTCTAACCGATGCCTATACATTATTCACTTAGTACACACTCTTAGAGGAAACAACATTTATTCGCCTATATACGAAATAGGACTACTTTTGAGATTACCTAGACGTTCGAAGCGTCCAAAAGATGCAGCAGGAGAGAGCACATTCTCAGATGTAAAGAGAATGATCAAGGTAGGAGAAGATGATTACTACCTATTCCCCTCTAAGTTTATGTTAGCGTAGCAGGGGGCTGCTAGGATATTTCTTATATAGATTGAGTCGTGCTAACCTTAATCGTGCCAAGGCAACTCTCTTTAGCGGTAACATCATTTGAAGTAAATCACGTAATCGTCGGATTCGCCTTCACCCAGGGACTCCCTCCGTAAGGTATACCAGCCTAGCCCCACTGGTAGTCGGAGGAAATGATGACAGTAGTCGCAATAAGTTTCGTCGCCACGTGATAGCATAGCCTAAGATACCCAGGGCTGCACAGAGAAGATGGATAACTCCTGGAAATATCGCTATTTCATATTTTCTTTGGAGCCTCGCCCATCTAAGTAATGAGAATTCTAAGTACGGTAGTAAGGATGTAAAAATCAGATAGAGTCAATACTTCCTGTAAAAACGGAATGAATTCGGATTAGGTTACGTCAAAAGCACTACCCGTACTACCTGTTTCTTACCTGGTCCTTACACTCGAGAAACTCTGCCGACTTGATAACTAGGTATGTAGTGATTTGAGGCTCTGCGGCCCGGATTAACTCCTTCCAACGATCACATGCGCAGTTTCACGTGGTGACTAATCGTTTATCTACCTACGACTAATAATTTCCACCGACTACCAGCTGGGGGTGGTTGGGTATAGATGGTTACAATCAGGGGAGTGCCAAACCGACGATTACTATCGTAGTAAGCATTCTAACTTCAGTGGGAGATATTATTCTTCGGAAAGATGCACTTCTACGTCCGGTAGCAATCGTGCTATGAACTCCACCAAACCTCTGCGGGTCGTGTTTAAATTGCATCACATGACACTAGCTTCGTTTGCCACGTGACCCACTTCAAGCGTTGCCATTGAGGGAATTGGCGGAGGCACGATTATTCTATATCGCTACCTACATATTCCAAGTCAGTACGCGATACTGGCTGCGGCTAGGCCCATATAGTACACTTCAAACGTGACGTCGTGCCAATAGGTTGTGGGAGTCTACGACACGATTGAAGCCGTAAATTCAATTCTACTGGGATTTCGGTATCACAAGAGATTCAGGAACCACGAGGGGTAACAACTTCCAATTCCAGCTGTCTCTCCTCGAGGCTAAGCTTTTCTCGACCTAAGTTTCTTACAAGTTACAACTGCTGTTTCCTCCCACTCGCAATCTCGTCACGAATCTACAAGTGTGGCAAACATGTCGTATTTCTACAGCCTGGATGTATACGAGAGAGATCATGCCTCATGCACAGGTCCTCAACACGAAGGCGAGGCTGGCCCATCTGGTGCAGTCTGGCAGTTCTAAACATGGAACACTCCAAGGGGAGCTGGTCGAGAACTGGAGACCCTTTCCGCGCTATCATATACATTGACTAGGGTCAGCTAAAATTAAGCCTCCGGTTGGCTGGCCGTCGCCCAGCTCTAACTGCTATTGGTTACAGCTGGTCGTTCCGCATCGCCAGTGGCGGACGAGATATCTAGATGCGGCTGGTTTTGTTGATTCGAGGTGGTCGGTGCTTGCTTGGGTTCGGCTTGGGTCGTGGACCTTCATAAGCAAACCCTCCCGCTTCTCCTTCCGTTTTGTTGACCTTGCTCCTGCTGACTGTTGTTCATCGTTCGCTCGTGCTTTCCCGGTATAATCTTCTTAATCCTTTGCTTGGGTTCTTGAGATCTCACTCGCTTGGTCTTCAATAACCTCGTATCTGTTCAGGAAAAGGTATGGAGCCTCGCACCACATTTTCTTATGCGTGCTTTTCGAGTTCAAGCCCAAATAAGACCAGCTAAAATGCTTTTCACTCGAACACATTTTTTTTCTACACCCCATTTCACGCAGGAGATCATGACCTCAACTCACTAGGTACGATTCATGGGGGATTGTAACTGACAGGACCTCTAGACAATCTCAATCACAGTTCTATTCTCAGCATATCCGAATTACCAATACCCTTTCGAAATGCCTTCAATCAAGACCTTCGCACTTCTGGCCGCCACTCTCCTCGCAACGAGTGTTAACGCCCAGTCGGTATATACCATAGCCCCGGATAGTGTATTGTTATCCACACGTCAAGGATGGTGCTCTTCGCAAAAGGCTTCGTGCCCTCTACTCTGCCTGCAACTTCAGGGCGAGTCCTCAACCACTGAGGCAAACGAATGTGATGCTGTAAGAGGACAGCGTCTAGCGATGAAAGCATAATTAACAACAAGCAGGAATCGCTTTCATACGAGTGTATTTGCGGTAATGGATTGAGCCCCAATGCCACCGAGTTCTCTCAAACACTCCCATTTTTTGAATGTCAAGAATTCGGAAACCAATGCGAGAAGGCATGCAATGGGAACCCGCCTTGCCAGTTCGCTTGCAGAGCGGACCATCCATGTGGAGCTCAGAATCCAACTAGAGTTAACATCACAACCAGCTCGTCCTCATCCTCTACGAATGCTCCAGCTGGTGCAACAACCGCTCCGGGTGGAGCTGTTGTTTTCAACGGACTTGGAGGATCAGCGGCCACTACCACACCTCCTGCTGCTGCCAAGCCAACAGGTGATTCGAAGAACAGCGGCTCGCAAATGGCTTTGGACTTTGGGCGTGGTTACAGCTTTGCTGTCGTGTTCGCCGGACTTTTCGCAGGCTTCGCCATGGTGATGTAGGACAACTTCGAGCCATATTTGTTTTTGCTGTACCGAAGGACCGGTCTGGGCCACTGTCACGACGACATACTCGCGTTATTTAGCGGGGGACGCGAAAATATTCTTGCTTCGGCGCGTTCTTATATATTCCACAGAGAAGAGGGAATCGGCCTCTTATCATAATTGGTGTTGAAGTGGTAGCGGGGATTGTTCTACTTTCGGGCGTACGTTGTACTACAGGTTGATAGGCGAATCGAATGCACAGCTGCAGCACCGGAGACTTCATGGTCGTCTGTTAATAGCGCAACTCGAAACTGTTGCATCTAATGTCCCACTTGAGATTGTCCTTCTGATTTCAGCTGCGCTACCTACCTAGACATGGCGCTGCCTGATGAGAAAAGGTGCATTGGGACGAGTGAAGAAAATGGCCCCTGGATCTATCAAAATTGAAATGAATCAATAAGAATCATTGCACTTCGATGTTCCAGAATCACGAGAAGCATTCGAAACCGCAGCTCATAGGCAGATACTTCGAATAATCGACTTTCTTCTAATGCTCGGCCCAATCACAAGCCAAGGAATCAAAACGAAGGCAGTTCATGCTGTGCTCTTTCACTATAAAGTACCAAAAACAATGCAGTAACACCAACACTAGAAATAGATTGAGACGTCATGAACAAATAGAAAGCAGATCTTCCTTGCTTCCCCAAGCCTGGATGAATTAGAACCAAGGTCGTCTTCACGTGCAGCTGATGACGACCGAGGACGAGTCCCTCACGAATGCCTTGCAGGGTTCTCGAAATTCCATCCAATGTCAACATTTCATTACCCGGGCAATCCGCGCCTCCCCTTTTTGCCAAAATAGAAAAAGCCATGCCTCAATGACCAGCTGCATTATTTTCCCCAAATCAGAAAAATCCTTTTGTATAAACTGAGCTTTGTCGCCGACGTCGGAGCGTATTCCGACTGACCGTATTCAAAATTCAGCCACTAAATAATTTACTTTCTGTGAAGACAGAGCCGCAAGTTGCTCTTCTTCCACAACCGGTCACCACTCCCAAGTCACCTATGGCGCCCAGCAAAAGTACGTCTCAAACTTTGTGACACACACGTCTGAAGAGCCATTTGCTAACAAATGTTTAATTTTGTAGAAGAGGCAGCGCACGAGTGCGTCTCTGAGGAGGCACTTGTCCACCTAAAGTCCTACAAGTATTCGAGTGTAGACAAATCCTTGATCTCGAATTATATCCTCAAACATTACGTACGATTTCAACGACCTCCCCGATGCACCAAGGACATAAGCTGAGAAAACTATAGTGGAATGCTTTCGTGGAACTTCTGCCATTATGGTTAGCACCGAATATGGTCACACTGCTGGGGTTTTTCTTCATTCTCACCAATGTGATCTGCCTCGTGATATGGATGCCAGATTTAGTTGGACCAGTACGTTCTTTTGGAGATTTCTAGTAGGATCACAGCCTGACTGTTTTTTTAGGGGCCGTCGTGGTTGTATTACAGCTTCGCTTTCGGACTGTGGATGTATTCAACAATGGACAATGTGGATGGTAAACAAGCGCGGAGAACTGGCACATCGAGTGGCCTGGGGGAGCTATTCGACCATGGCATCGACTCGCTCAACTGCACTCTGGCCAGCTTATGCGAGACTGCAGCAATGGGTCTGGGAACATCGAAAACTGGAATATTCACGGCCCTCATCCCATGTCTGCCCATGTACTTCTCGACCTGGGAAACATATCATACGCACACGTTGTATTTGGGGGTCTTCAACGGACCCACCGAAGGGCTCATTCTTGCTTGCACCCTCATGATCATGTCGGGATACTATGGACCAGAAATCTGGACGCAGCGAATTACAGACTTGGTCGGACACCATTACTTTTTCGGATTCCACGAATTTTTCGGCACGTACTCTGTTAGAGATCTCTGGGTTCCCGTTCTGGTTACAACCTTCTTTGGAGCGCATCTCCCCTTTTGCATTATCAATGTTGTCAAGGCTCGCAGGAGAGACAACTTGCCAGTCATGCCAGTCTTCTTAGAGTGGATCCCAATGGGCGTGTTTACTATCGCTACCGGTGCCTGGCTCTTTTCTCCATACTCGACCTTGATGCCAGATAATCATCTGGTACTATTTTGTATGACTATGTCTTTTGTTTTTGGAAGAATGACCACCAAAATCATTCTTGCCCATCTGACTCGGCAGCCATTTCCAATGTGGACAGTCATGCTCACTCCCTTGGTCGGAGGAGCCGTCTTGGGCAACCTCCCACGAATTGGTCTCCCGCAAATTAGCGCCTCCTTGGAACTATGGTATTTACGGGCCTACTTCGTGTTTGCTCTAATTGTCTACTTCCGCTGGGCGTTCTTGGTCATCAACAGCATCTGCGACTACTTGGGCATCAATTGCTTGACAATTCCGTACGAGAAGATAATTGCGAACAAGGAGGCAGCCAAGGCTGCGAATGGAATTGCCAAGACAGCAAATGTGCCAGACAAGAGAGCAGACTAGATAAGTTCGGCTGCTTAGGTTCAAGAAGGCTCAGGAGGCTAGCAAAACACTATTGAGGGCTGAGAAGCACTTACAGTCACTCTACTGTGGCTATGACGAAGGTTATGATTGGGAGCAGTCCTCTTCATTGAAGGTACATAATTTATATAAGCATTAATAGACCTGTCTGCTCGACATCATGGAGAATACACAGGTTGACCAAAAAGAGGGAAATATCGAACTCTAGCATGGGATAGGCGTTTGTTGTGAAGAGCGAGCGAATTGGACGCACATTGATAGGTGTTGAGGTATCTTACACATCAGTATAGGAAGTAGTTAGACAAGACAAATGAGCAGTCCATCAGTTGGCCTATACTATAGTGCACAATTAGTTCATGAGCAAGTATGAGTATACGTACGTTAACATCAAGGCATCAGGATGGTCTCACTTAAAGATGTGGACCCAGATATGGAACCCAGTCCTATTCCAAGACCTTGTCTAGCTGTGAAAAGCGCGGCTAAAGACAAGTCGTCTCCGAAGAAATTCCCTCAACATTCGATGTGGATTCAACAATCGAGGAGGACCACGATAATAAAGTTTTGTCAAATATTAATGTGAATATGAAGCTTCTACTCGGGCAGTATTCTATATTGGAATCCTTACTATAAGACATAATTACGACATCTAATTGCTACTCTTCAGCTCTCTATTCGCCAAAACAAATTTGCCTAGCCTCAGAAGTACAACACATGGAAAGCCGAATAAGGTTCCCCATGCGACACTCACAATCTCATATTGAGTGTGTTGTACTAAACCCAACCAGAGTTGCCGGAGATTCATATCTTACCCAATCATCTCTCAGAACAAGCTTTATTACTCAACTTGAAGCCATGGATAGCGGCTACTAACTTGCTGACAGTGCCGTTAGATCCAGAACAGTAACAAATTTAGCAAGGCCATCCCGAGACCAAGACATAGCCGGGCGTCATACGCGTATGCTGAGCCTTGCAGGCGTACAGAATGGAGCTCAGAGAGCGACGGTACGAGAGTACTTAAGCAAGATGTCGCACTTTGGCTTGGTGGTACGATTGTTTGACCTCCAGCCACCTTTTGCCGCGCAATTAAAGTTACGGAAGACGAGCGAGCCAGACATAGCTTCGTTTTATATGCAAAGTCAGCAACCCTAAACACTACAGGTACTTGTACAATGGCCTGAGCTTGATTTCAATAGCTTATTATCATTCAAGCGACTTGGTTTCTGTACAATATCGCCCGAAAAGAGGAATCTACTTGAGCTTTTAACTACAACTCTTCTTTCTTGAATCTTTCGTTCGAAGTCCGAAGATCAAGCTGCAACTTTACCCCACCAATCCAGACCCAGCCACAACGAAACGTGTGCACTACAACTGCAGCTTCGCCCCGATACTCCCAAAATATCCTTGCCTTGGCAGGGTATCGCGACCATTAATTAATTATGACGCTTCATCCCACCAATACCAAGACTTGCCCCGCGAAGGCTGACGATCAGCATCACCAAAACTACAATTCCAACCACGACGCAGGCCCAGTGCGAGAGAGATCATCGCAAAATCAGAGCTTCCACGGCGATAATTCTATATACAAGAAGAAGCGCGACTCAAAGATCTCGGTATCGACGGGCAGCTCCGTGCGCAGCCACCAGGATTACTTGGATAGCTTGGAGGTACCTACGACAGATATGGTGCAGCGCATAGCGGAAGTCCAGGAGCGCAAGGAGGACGAGATCATGCAGCGGTTATCAGGAGAGGCGAATCAGGAGGAAAGAGAAAAGGCAGCCGGTCTCATACAGAGGAATTACAGAGGACATCGCGAGCGCAGGATGTTGAATGGATTGAGCTTGGATCCGGGAACGAGATGGGTCGAAGCGATTCGCGAAGCTCAGTATCGCAATTTGACCACGCCGAGGGCCAGGAATACGGTTCAGAATAACGAGGGACATGTTGGAGAAGATATTCCGGCGAGTAATATGCATGGTAGTGGCACGGTGAATATCGCAAGACAGAATTGGAAGAAGATTGGTCTTATCACGAGGAGAGCCGGGGGAGACGAGGATTCGGATAGTAATAGTGAGGATGAGGAGGATACACCTGAACATGAACGAGAAGAGAGAAGGAAGAAGAAATTACAGGCCAAGATGGAGAGGCAGAAAGCAGCGAAGATCATGGACTTACAGTACTTTTTGGAGATGGTGGATGTTAAGCACCGGTATGGGAGTAATTTAAGGACGTATCATGAGGAATGGAAGAAAGCGGACACGAAAGAAAATTTCTTCTATTGGTTGGATTATGGGGAGGGAAGGTTTATTGATTGTCAAGGGTGTCCAAGAGAGAGATTGGACAGGGAGCAGGTCAGGTATCTTTCAAAGGAGGAGAGATTGAACTATTTGGTTAAGATTGATAAGGAGGGTAGGTTATGCTGGGCGAAGAATGGGGTCCGGATCGACACGACTGAACAGTATAAAGACTCTATGCATGGTATAGTGAGTCAAAATCATGTTGCCATTCAATACTGCTGGACACAAACTAACAATTTCAGGTACATGCGGATGATGATGTACCAGCTTTCCGACAGGCCGGAGGAGAAGCAGCGACTGGTCTTCAAGATCACGAGCACTCAGATTCATCGTCAAGCTCTGAAGAAGACGAACATACATCAGCCCGAGCCGACAAATATACTAACCCGGAGCTTGACAAAGCTAAAGGCGTAAAGAAAGTATCTCACGTTTCGGCTGCCACCATCTTCAACAAGCTTCTTCGAGGATCCGTCAAGAAGAATACCTGGATATTCGTGGCCGACACATCTTTCCGACTGTATGTCGGTATCAAACAATCTGGCGCCTTTCAGCACTCTTCGTTCCTGCACGGATCCCGAATCTCAGCTGCTGGTCTTATCAAAATCAAAAACGGGAGACTTGATAAACTTAGTCCCCTGAGTGGTCATTATCGACCACCAGTATCCAACTTCAGAGCCTTTGTTCACTCGATGAAAGACGCCGGTGTAGATATGAGCCATGTCTCGATTTCACGCTCTTACACTGTTCTCCTCGGACTCGAAGCTTATGTCAAGACTAGGCGGCGAGGAAAGAGATTTATGAGGAAGCTTGTGCATGGTAAAGATAAAGTCATGGCTCCAGAAGAGCTAGCTAAGAGAGAAGAGGCCGCTAGGGATAAGAGTGAGAGCGCTGCTAAGGAGGCACGATTTCTGGAAATGAAAAAAGAGGCGGAGGAGAGAGACAAGGAGAATCATAATGCTAGACTTTTGGAGAAACTGCATCTCTCGAGATCGTATGCTCCTACGCATGACATGGAGAGTGAAAGGAATTCTGATGTGCAGGTTCCAGGGACCGGTCCTGAGAATGCGATCGCGCCTGAAGGCAGGAGGAACGACTGAAATGGTATTCTTGGACGGTATTCTTGATGAGCGAGCGAGCGAGCGATGAAAGATGAGTTGATACCCAGGGTAGAGAGCTTTGGTCATTACATTGTTGTGTTTAGATATCTTGTAACAATGCGATTTTATGTAGATGGACAGGTGAAATAAGTCACGAACCGTTGACGTTAGCTGCAATATATTCATATATACTGCATTGCCCTTCGGCTTGTGTAACAGTAACAAGGGAATGTGAAACTTCCAAACTGAGGATATCAAACTTCACGAAATACAATGAGGACTTCAATTGATAAATGCAAAAGAGTGGCGGGAAAGTCATAAAATACTGAGAGAGCAACTTGATCTAAATCAATGGCTTTACTCTCATTCTTCGTTTTGCTATAGCATTGACGTCAACTGACTTTTTTGACACTGATAGCCAATTCTTCCAAGGCTGGTATCAATTGCTGAGCATTGAGTCTGGTGATGATCGGTTCAGGCATGTGGCTTGCACCCAGGCGCCATCGTGGTTTCCTCAGAGCATTTGTCTGGTAACCTGCATCAATGCAAACCACTGGCCAATGCAACAATTTCTGTTTTAGCAAACTGCAAAATGGAATTGTCATTCAATTAAATCCAGTGAATTGATTGAAATCCGAATTTGCGCTACGCTTGATTCACTGCTACTGCTACTGCTACTGCTGGCCTGCCCCTGCCCTCATCCCCTCGGATCGCTAATGAAAAGCCGTTACCATAGAGAACAGGACTTCATGCTAACGGCAGCTTTCTTTGTCGCGGAAAAACAGTGAACTCACCAATTCTTCCAAAGCAGAAGAATGCCCTGCGCGTCGCGACAGATCCATGGCGTCTCATCCTACACGGGCTTCTAGGAGAGCTGAAGGCCTCACCACGAGATCGGGCACGAAAGTAAATGTCGCGACCATCCCAGGCACCCAGCAGCACCACCAGCTGTCAAACATTGGGAAGAAGAAACGCCCGAAAAGTCCAGTCGATCACGAGAAAGAGCACATCATTGCGAACAAGAAGGCTCGTATCGCCATTGAGATTCCTTCAGGACCAAAGGCTCAACCTAGAGCCCGATCTCTCGTCATTAACGCGAGTTTGAACGACTCCGCTTCGCCTCCGCATCAGCGTGCCGCATCGCCATCACCACCAAAACAACAGGAAACACCCACGCTGACCGAGCCCTCTTCCCCACCCGCACGCGTACCAACCAGAAACCATCATGAGAAGGTCGTCAATGGTATCAAGCATGAGCTTGATCGACTGCAACCCAATGCCGCGGATCTCAAGGACGAAAAGCGGAAGTTGCGCTCGCAGGAGGGTACACGGTTCAAGAGCGAATTATCCGCGTACTTTCCGGAATATGACGAGATAATTGGCAACGAACCCAAAGAAGAACGTAAGCTTCACAACTTTCATGTATCGAAGCATTGAATTGACACCTGGTTTTCGTAGATATCCTAAACCTCGATACTCCTATAATCATCCTCGATAGCGCCAAGACATCAAAACATCCTCCAAGAAAACAAAATGCTCAGGAATATCCCCTCAAAGAATTCTCTGATTACCTTTTTACCGACCTCTACGGTGCACAGCGAGTAGACTTTTCATGGCTGGATAAGAATTCCAAGGAGGAAGGTGGGGAAGA
This sequence comes from Neospermospora avenae, assembly GCA_014282315.1. Taxonomy (NCBI): domain Eukaryota; kingdom Fungi; phylum Ascomycota; class Leotiomycetes; order Helotiales; family Ploettnerulaceae; genus Neospermospora; species Neospermospora avenae. The sequence continues at coordinate 12,776 of JACBAH010007628.1, forward strand.
TCCTTTATCCGACGCGTATTTTGTGTCGATACATCGGAAACCCGAACGACAAGAAAGGGCCATCAGAAATACCGACAAAGGCCGCGCGCAACATGAAAAGGACCAGGTCATACGTTTGTTCGAGGGTCTACAAGGCTACGACTGGCTGAAGTTAATGGGCGTCAGTGGCATCACGGAAAGCAAGAAAAGGGAATATGAGCCAGCACGCGAATACTTTCTCCGGGGCTGTGAAGCTATCATAGAGAAATTCCGGATATGGAAGGAAATGGAGAAACAGAAGAAGCTTGAGAGAGAAGCAGCAGTCGCGGAGGCAGAGGAAGAGGGAGAGACAGAAGAACCCGAAGCAGTAGTTGAGGAAGAAGAAGAGGGTGACCTTAGTGATGGCGATCCACCCGATTACAGCGATGTCGATGCATCAGCAGCAAGACAGCTTCATGAGGAGGCTGTTGCGCGTTCAGCACCGTCTGCACGTCACCCAGAGAAAAAGCCAATGCTCGAATTAATACCGGAAGAGCATCAAATGGCCGAGAAAGAGTTTAAATCCTTCTACAAAATGCCACATCTTCGAGAGGCGGCTTTGGGAAAGCATCGGCGGAGTCACAGGATTGCTTCTGCGTGGGGCTATGCAGTTCCCGAAGTAGCAGAAAATGACTTTGACTTGCCTGAGGAATATCGAGACGAGGAAACATTGAAGATTCGCGCGAGGAGGAAACGCAGAGACAAGAGAGTCAGCAAGTCCTGAAAGTACAAATATGCTACGCAAATATGGGGGTTCAAAATGAGGGCCGAATTGAAAGTGCTTCATTCGGTACGGCTTATTTGGTGTACAACTGGGGAACATGGGTCAAGGCATGGGTTTAATGGCGTTCTGTTTAAGGCGGAGGGGAATAGTTTTCAGGATTGTATGATATCACTACGGATCAATAAACCATTCCTCGATTGCAACTCATCACCAGAGGAATATCTTTTTCATGAATGTAACTAAATGATACATGCAAGCTCATTGGTGAATACCTTCAGCCACAATGTACAAGGCTAGATCGCGTGACTCGATTCAGCTGCAGGGGTGTGAATCCATCGCGTCAACCTCATTCTCACCTTAACAAATTGTCCGCGCATCGAGTCTCGGAGCTTGCCAGCGTCTCTGTTCCAAGGTTTTAAGTTACTCAGATGCCATTGTAATTATACCGGCCGCGCAGTCGCTCTAAGGGAACTTCACTGTACAATTTGCCGCCCTCAAAGCATCTTGACGACTTCGCATTTCTGCCTTCACATTCGGTCATTTCCTCACCTTGTGCTTCCGCTTCAAATTGCGCTCTCGCACCTGATTCATCCTCAACTGCGATCGCAAACACAAACCCTTATAGTCGCAAGTAGCAACCTTCCTCTCCATAAAAAGGCACCGCGCGAACAAACTTCACCGAATTCTGAAGCCACATAACGAGAATCACGACTTCCATACGCCCTTCAGCACCTACGAATCACGCTTTCCTCCAAAGAACCACGCGCGCATACGTACTGCTGAATTTGAACGCATCGAGCTCGGAGCTCAGGGGACGGATGAGACGTTCGTAGGAAGAACTGTCGCGGAAGGGCATCCGGACCTCGAAGAAGCGCAAGCCTAAGAATACGTTCACGACGAGACCTTGCGCCGGGCAATTGAGCGACATGGACGCCAATGGTATGCCCGTGGGGGAGAAGGTCAAGTCGGAGCCCGAGTATGGCTTCGTCGTGGTGAGCCAGAAGGTGGACTTAGACATCGACTTCCCGACGCAAGGCTTGACTGGACGCTGCGAGATGACAATATTGCCAAATTCCCATACCCTCACAGAGATCACGCTAGATGCACGTCAGTGTGCCATCTACTCGGGTCAGGTTAAGATTGATGGAGTTGCGGCCGACTTCAGCTATGATGATCCCATGGAGACAGTGGATATACATGATCGTTGGCTTTGGGGCGTCCAGCAAGCTACGCAGCAGAAGCAAAGATTGAAGCCGCTCACTATGTCGGATGATATGAGGTCACGGGGATCACTGGTTATCACTCTGCCGCAGAGCGTCAAGATTACTGAGGTAGATCCTCTCTCAGAAAATGCTGTTCCTATGGCCGCATATCGAGGAGCGGGTTTACCAGGAAATCGAGCTTCGTCAATTGCACTTGACGCACCTGCTTCGGCCATCTCAGCTCATCCAAAAACATCTGCTACTCAGTTTGCGAACTTCAAACCTCTTGTTGTAAGCGTTTCATTCTCAGTACATAGCTTTAGGGAAGGTCTGCACTGGGTCGGTGTCAACGAAAGCGATTCGCGATTCTCTCACGTGTACACGAGACACAGCATTGATCGCGGAATAGCTTCGTGCATCTTTCCTTGCGTCGACGATTCGAGCATGAGATGTTCTTGGAATATCTCCATCAAGTGCTCGAGAACCCTCGGGGACGCGTTAAAGCGTCGGCCTCGTGCCTCTCGCAAACAACAGCACTCATTCACCAAAGATCCTCCTGAGGAATTTGAAGTGGCACTTAGCGAAGACGAAAAACTCTTGGAAATGGCTGTTGTATGTTCTGGCGAGTTGACGAATGAGACTACAGATCTCGAGGACAGCTCAAAGAAGATCGTTTCGTTCTATGTGGAGAAGCTCGTTGCTCCTCAGCATATTGGCTTTGCCATTGGCCCATTTGAGCAAGTTGATCTGTCAGATTTCCGTGAAGTCGAAGACGACGAGAAGCTCGGGCAAGGTCAGGCTGTTCCTGTATGGGCGTACTGTCTTCCTGGCCGCTCTAGTCAAGTCCGACATCTATGTGCACCCTTAGCACATGCGGTCGACCACTTCTCGCTTACGTTTGGCACATATCCCTTCTCGGACTACCGGCTTGTCTTTGTTGATGATCAGATTAATGATACCGAGCATACAGCATCACTCACTGTGTGCAGTAATCGATTACTATTTCCCGAGACTATCATTGACCCGGAGGTTGAGAACGTTAGAACTTTAGTACACGCTGTTGCAAGCCAATGGATTGGTGTTGGCATCACTCCAGTTCAGCCTCATGATCGATGGGTCACGATTGGCCTATCTCACTACATTACTGGTACTTTTATGAAGACTCTCTGTGGCAACAATGAATACGCTTTCCGACAGAAAACAATGTCCGATAAGCTGGTCGAGCTGGACTTTCAGAGACCTTCAATTTTCGCTCTTGGGGAGATTCTTCATCTCGGATCCTTTGAAGGTGATTTCATGCAGCTGAAAGCGCCGCTGGTCCTATTTATCCTGGACAGACGACTAGTCAAGGCTACAGGTTCTACAGGTCTCACTCGAGTCATCAACAAGATCATTCTCCAAGCGAACACTGCTTCTGAGACTACAATTTCGTCGGACAGCTTTCGCAGATTATGTGAGAAACTCACCAAGTACCGACAGCTTGATACCTTCTGGAAGGAGTGGGTTCTCGGATCTGGGTGTCCGAGATTTCACATCACACAGAAATTCAATAAGAAGAGACTTTGCGTTGAGCTGTCCATTTCTCAGAAGCAAGACACGATGCCGACCCAGAGAGACCTGCAAAAGGACTCCTTTCTACGCGAAGTCAAGGAAGAAGTCCACAATATCTACGCATCTGAAGTTCAGCCTGTTTTTACTGGACCAATGACGATACGTATTCACGAAGCTGATGGCACTCCCTATGAGCATATCATGGAGGTCCGGGAGGCTACACAGAAAATCGACATTCCTTACAACACGAAGTACAAGCGCCTCAAACGAAGTCGGAAACAGAAAGAGCGTCTCAACGCCGCTGGAGCAGACCCAAATGCAGAAGGTGGAGAAGACTCCTTATTATACTGCCTGGGGGATGTGCTTCAGAAAGACGAAGAGAAAGAGGCATGGGATTTGAGAGAATGGGATGCAGATACCGAGGCCAAAATGGATACGGAATCTTATGAGTGGATTCGTGTTGACGCTGATTTCGAGTGGCTCTGTGAGAGACACTTTCCGGGCATGGCTTCCTACATGTACGTTTCCCAGCTTCAGCAGGACAGAGATGTCGTTGCTCAACAGGAGTCTATGCTGTGGCTTCAAACTGTGCCGGCACATCCACTTGTGTCGACATTCTTGACCAGAACTATGATGGACACCCGTTACTTCCACGGTATTCGAACCATGGCAGCTCTTGCCCTCAAGACCCACGCCAGCGCCGCAGCATCTTTCATAGGCTTGAAGCAGCTTGAGAAGGCATACTCGGAGCTATTCTGCTATCCTGGGAGTACGACGCCTCAACCCAATGACTTTAGTGATAAGAGAGCTTACAAAGTCGAGATGGCCATCATCAAGGCACTTTCTTTGATCCGAGACAGTAACGGAAATTGCCCAAAAAAGGCCCGCACTATACTTCTTGACATTCTTCGCTTCAACGAGAACTCGAATAACCAATTCTCAGACAATTTCAAGATCACTACCCTGTTATCTGCCCTGGCAGAATCTTTGATTCCGAAGAAAGACGCCTCTAACATTCTTGACATGGGAGATGACGAGGAAGATCCTGAACCTATGGAGTATCGAAAGGCAGTCATTGATGAGCTTGATCGTTATCGCCGGAACGACGAGTGGATCGAATCTTATCAGAACTGCTTCACAGTCACAGTCTTGGACTGCAAGCAGCGTCTTATGAAGACTAAGATAATACCTCTCAACGCGATGGAGTTCGTGCAGTATCTTCACGACGGGAATTCTGAATACGTTCGTATCAAGGCATACGCGGCTCTGATCGAGTTGGGATTCTTGAGAAATAATAATATTGCATCTTTGTTGCTTAACGCCGCGAGTACAGACCCGTCGCCACACGTCCGTAGACACCTTTTTGAAGTGTTCTGTGTGGGCGTTGCTGCAATTGCATTTGGGCACGACAAGAAATCTGAGGCTCCCAAGAGCAATGGGGGTTCACCAGTAAATGGAGACAAGGATGTTGTAATGAGCGATTCGGGAGTCGTCTTGACAGGCGGTCCAGACGGTGCAGAAGGTGCAGGAGATGGTGGACTGATCATCGAGGAAGATGCTACTCGTGATGCGGAAGCTCGCGCGGCTCTCATTGCCCGAACGAAGACTCTCGATGGTGCCCTAGCAGCCCTCAAAGTCGAGCTCAGGGAAAATGAGGTACTGAAGGAAGCTCTTTGGAAGGCAGTCAGGTCGCCCGTCATTGGGTTTGTCGAGCAGTCTGATATTCTGGATATTTGCCAGGTCATTTACACTTCCGTCGAGTCCCTGACTATCAAATTGGTGTATCCCAGATACTGGAGGGTAACTTATGCGGGCAAGGTATGTTTCTATTCTACATTTCGTTCTTTTCCTAGAAGGTTTTGATTAATGGTCATCTAGGGCAAACTTCTATTTACGCAAAGAGAGAAGATTCGCACGAAGCCGTTCAGACCACTTCCACCACCGCCCACTCCAGTTGTTGAGCCCCCCAAAGCTTCTTTACCTCCACCACCACCTGCACCTGTCATGTTACCTATGGCGATTCCAAGGCCAACTCCACCACCAAAGACAAGCTCAAGCATCAAACTCACCTTCAACAACCCTTCGAATTCTGCTCCTGTCAACCCGCCAATACCTAAACAGGTTATACCCTCAGTAGAATCCATGGCGCCTCCTCCGCCTAAGTCTGCGCCCAAGAGACCAGCTCCAGAACGTACGCCCAGTTCAGACGATCGTCCGAGAAAGAGAACCAAAATAGTCAAGATAGCAATGTCAGGACGAGGCCTTCAAAAAGTTATGCAAATTCAACGGCACCCGCCAAATCCTGCCCCAATCCGAGCTAGATCTACGAAAAGCGCCTCGCCAGGGCCTAAACAATCTCCTCGACCATCTCCTGGGCCTAAACCATCATCTGCACCACGACATGCTTTGCCTACAGGAACATCAGCACCTCGAACTGCTCTACCGCAAGCCCCATCCGCGAGCAGAACTCCTCTTCCACAGACTTCAACAAATGGTAGAACACCTCTTCCTCAAAAATCACCCGCAGCTCCTGCAACTCCAAGGACTGCGCTTCCACCAGCTGCTCCTGCACAGAGACAAGTACTTCCTCCTAGTCCTAGTCTATCGAATATTTCCCAGTCCATATCACCTCCTCCCCCGCCTCCTGTACACCGCACCCCTACCATCCTGAAGATCCGCACACCTCTCCCGATGAAGAACTCAAATACGATAGTCCACTCAGCGAGCCCTCTTCCACCCAAGAAACGATCACGTATCCTGAAATTGAAAGTGCCCCCAGGATTTCTGAAAAGACTTAATGAGAGCTAAGTTCATCGAGAATCGGGGAGCAAGCAATGATTCCATTCTGCATTTAGCGAAAAGGCGTTCATGGAAGCGGAAAACTCATCGAAGGACCATGATGACTGCCATTTTTTTTGTTTGCTTAGTAAATAATAGTGAGGAGGAGAAAATGGAATGTCTTTGGTTCCTGGAGCAAGCGGAGACCTGGGATTGTGAATAATGCACATGCGCATGTCCGCATGGTATGGACTTGCTCCAATTTGGCGCTTCACAGCGACCTGGCCTTGTGGAGGAGAATGTATGAGAGAAATAATCTCAAAGCTACCGAGACCTTGTTCCCGCACGATGATGCTGTCCTCTGTCGTAATTCCGCTCATTATCCTGCCCATCCCAGGATCCAAACCCAGGCCCTTAGCTCGTGCTACCAAAACTAGGAGCGCGAGATCACACCTTGCCCATCATCCTCTCGATCCCCCACCATTTCCCATAATACCTAATCTCTCCTCCCTCGTCTTAACATGCTGCTGCTGCTGCGATCTCGCCCTGTCACCTGGCAAAGGTCTCAACTCATCATTCGGATCGCGTAGATTCTGCGACTGGCGATGTGGGGTGCCATATTGAGCTCTCCTCTCTGCTTCCAAGGCTGCTTGCTCTTCTTCCTGGGCCTGTAGTGCTTCGCGCGTGCGCGCGTCTTCGTAGATGGCTATATCTTCGGTCGTGAGAGTTATGGCTGTTGGTTTACGGCGGAGCATATTTGCGATTTGGCTTTGGTTGAAGGAGACTTTGAGTTTGTGTTTGTTGGGAAAGACTCTTGCGACTGCGATTTGGTTTTCGGCTGTGAGGAATTAATCTGTATGTTTGGGCATCGGTGCAGCATGTCGTACCTACAGTACATGGGGATGGTCAAGAAATGCGGGTCTAGATTGTACGAAGCTCTATGAGGCATGAAGCGAGGCATCAACAATTTTCACTACCAATCAATGGATCAGTACATTTACCACCGCGGACTGGTCCCTTCTTTCTAATCCAACAGCACATCATGTTTAAATGGCATAACTCGGCCATTGGTCGCAGTAGACCTGCAGCTCATGACATCGCTAGAGTCACAGATGGAATCGCAGCATCTCTAAGACAATTCTCTATCTCTGCTTGTCGATCAGAAAAAGAGGATGGTAACAGAGGTATTTCTCCCTTCTACCGACCCCAAGTCGTCTGCCTATGGCCAATTGGCTAATTCATTATGTAGATAAACTTCGGATCACCCGGCAGTACAGCAATCCGGATGCCCTCAACGAGATTTCCTCCTTAAGACCCAACACATCGCGCGGTATTGATGCCCGTTCCCTCGCCGCCAGACCACCACAGCAGTTCGTTCGCAGAGAAGAAAGCAGCTTTGCCCCTCGAGGTCGAGTTTCTTTTAGAGGCCCTAATACCGGTTTCAGACGGGGCGGACAACGCGGTGGGTTCGGAGTACGAGGTGGTGGGCGTGGTGGGCGTGGTGGAGGAGGAAGGGGAGCTGCTAGAGGAAGAGGTAGAGGACGAGGAGCCAATCGTAGAGGTGGACCTCAAGGGCCGAAAGAGAAGACACAGGATGAAGGCGCGCCTATACCGATGACACCTGAGGAAATAGAGTATTACGACGATAGGATGGGAGGGTTCCAAGCACCGTATAAGCCAGTCACCAGTGCTGAAGATTTGGCCAGATGGGGTCCGCCTGTTATTTCGAGCCCGAGAGGTGTGTTGGAGTCGTTGGTGTATAAGATGGCTGTTGCGACGGATAATGTGTGTCCGGAGTTCAAGAGTGCGACGGTTCATCACGCGAAGATGATGGAGGGAGCTGGAACGCTGTTTGAGAATGCTGAGGAAAGGAGGAGGTCGAAGGGCGTGTATAGGAAGGCTGGGAAGCTTTCGAAAGAGGATAAGGAGGCGGTCATGAAGCAGTGGGTTGCTGGGCAGTATACGCGCCCGCAGGATATCACGAACCCGGGAGACGTACTGGCACAGGTTTCGGCACTTACGAGGAGGAACGAGACGTATCTACCAGCAGATACAAAGAAATTGGAAGACACCCTAAGGAAACTGTTACCAGCTAGTCTTAAGGATCCCAAGCCGCAGGCAGCGAAGCGCAAGAATTAGATTTTGCCTCTGCTGCATATACTGTCCTACTATACTGTACAAATTTCTGTAGAATATATATCACATCATATCATGTCACATCTTTCTGATCACGATTGCTCCATGCCTTTCCTTGCAGCGTCAACCGTCTTCTTAACATCCGAAACACCCTTCTCCACGATTTTCTCCATATCTTTTGAAGCCTTCTTTAGATCATCAGGCCGTATCGTCTTCTTGATCTCCATGGCTCTTAGACGCTTCTGCATCGCCCCTCTAGCATTCCTGATCCCTGTGCTGGCAGTTTCTCCTGTTTTGCTAGCTGCTGCTAAAGCCTGATCTCGAGATTCTTTCGTAGGTGGTGGTATAGGAACGTTCAATTGAGTAGCAGTTTGGGAATCTTGTACTGGTTGTAAGTTAAGATCTTTCGAGGCCTGGATTGCCGAGACGATAGGTTTGACATGCTACATCCAGTCAGTATCTGATTCAGAAAGCCAAAGCAAATGCTCCTGTCCCAGCTAGTCCTTTGCACTTATTGCCTAATCTTCTGCAAATTTAGGGAAGGAACAACTTACGTCCTTCTCCCCCACCAAAATCATCAAGCTCCTGCCCCCCTTCGGCAGCGCCTGCGCCAAATCCCCCAACTTCTCACTCTTCTTGCTATCCTTCACCAAATGCACCCTCAGGTTCTCCAGCACCTCGGGATTAAACCTGCCTCCCGTCCGTAGCCTCGACAGATCATTCTTTAGCTTCTCGAGTACTTTTTCGATACCGGTTTCTAGAGAGGAGAAATCGAAAGGGTCTTCTACTTCTTCGGACTGCGAGGAGGCGGCTTCTTCACGGTCGGCACGCCCTTTCTTTTTGAGGAGAGAGTGAGACTGGGAGAATTGTCGTATGGAATAAAGAGAGCATTTGGGATGTGATTCACGAACTCGGGAGAGGGGTGTTGGCTTGAGACTGTGGTGAGGTTAGCGTAGTTGGTCGAGGTATGGCCGATTTACTTGCATGAATTGGCACTCTGTACGAGTAGTAGATCTGACAATTAATCGTCTGAGGGCATTTGCTCGCATAGATATTGGTAGAGGCATGATTGCGAGAGGTAATTGCATTTCTTGATTGGAGTCTAATGTCCCAGAAATATTTGGGAACTTTGACAAGGCGTCGGCAGAGCCTTGCCTCGCTTCAGCCTTCTTTGAAACCATCAACACTACTTTGTGGCGACAGCAAGTTGGAGCTTTTTACAGTCGTACTACTTCTACTTGACCTCACTATCAACTCGAAGTCATACTTGAGCTTCTGTAAAGCTCTGTCTCCCTCTAGGACTAAAGTCCAATTCAAAATGACCAAAACCTTTCGAATCCTCGACCTTCCTCCGGAAATACGATCCAAAATCTATATACTGATTTGCACCTCACCGACATCCCCTGTCTCACTCTCTTCTGTTTCCAATCCCTTCAGCGAGCCAGTTCATCCCTCATATCCCCACAACCTGCTGTTAACAAATACTCAACTCTACCATGAACTCCGGCCAATCTACTTTACCTGCAACCTATTCTCCCTCACTATTCGCCGACGTAACGAAGATTGGTCCTACTTCCTGTCTTCTCAATTCCTTGACAACAGACGTCAAATTCACTCTCTCAGAGTAATGATAGTGAGGTGGGGAACCAAGGATTTCTTTTGTAGAGTTTTATGTCCCGTGCTTGAAGACTGTGTATTGAACGGGAAGTTGAGGAGTCTAGAGGTTGTGGTTAAGAAAGGGTTCCTAAGGTCGTTAGGAAATGAAGAGGGAGAGGCATTTGAGAATTGGAAGAGACTGTCTACTCTGCTGAGAGATCCGTATTTGGAGAGTGTGAGACTATGGGAGGGGAGGTTGGATGAGGAAGGAGACGGAGATGGAGGCTTGGAAGGACTTAAGGATGTCACTGAGCTTCTCAAGACGTTTGAGCCTGCGAAATGTCTATAGAAAGCAGAGTGAGCCAGCATGGATCAGGAGGATAACAACAGAATTTCGTACTGTTAGAGAATACTGAGCCTGTTGAACAACTGAGCCGAGTTCAGGCAGTGACTCATGGCCTGCCTGTAAGGAAGACATTTATAATAGTGAGAACTTGTCAACGGGAACATCCCGTCAAAGGATTGTTAATATCACTGCATGGTCACGAAATTCAGGACCAAGAGGTATTTTCTCATGTTTTTGTTCAATTTGATTAACTTTCTCCCTTCCTGTTCTACAAAGCGCGCTTTATGCCCGTAGGTAAGGAAGAAAAACATTCCTTGATCATAATAAGCCAGATCAGAAACTCGCATATGACTTTTAGGAACCCATGGAAAGTACCAGAACCAAATTAGCCAATCCATGCCGAGTATCTCATGCATCAACCACCAACCATTGCTCCGTGTGCTGTGTAGCAAATTCGTAATTTAGCGGGTAGACATAGCCTTCGTGACGACACGCTTCAGGGCCAACTCCTTCTTCTTCAAGTCATCAGAGGTAGAATCCTCAATCTCCAATTGACCCATGGCATCGCTAAGGGCGGACTCAATCTTGTCCTTAGTTCCACGCTTGAGCTTGAGGGACATGGTGGGGTCGGAAACGATCTCCTCAACTCTTGAGATGTATGATTCAAGTTGTTGTCTAGCCTCAAACTTCTTGCTGAAAGCCTCATCGCTGTTCTTGAACTTCTCGGCATCTGTTCGTTTGTCAGTGCGTTTTCCGTTGATACGGGATACTGCGTTGCTTACCGTTGATCATGCTCTCGATCTCACCGGAGGAAAGCTTGCCAACGGAGTTGGAGATGGTGATGTTGGCACTACGTCCTGAGGTCTTCTCAGTGGCAGTGACCTTGAGGATACCATTGACGTCAACCTCGAAGACGACTTCAAGGACGGCATCTCCTGCCTTCATAGGAGGAATTCTGATACAGGTTAGTAGTCAATCTTGGTTATGGCAAGGATCAAGTAACTCACGGGGCCAAAGTAAACTCTCCAAGGGATGTGTTGTCCTCGCAGTTGACACGCTCTCCTTGGAAAACCTGTTGTACGTTAGTATGGGGCTTCATTCAAAATTTGAAGGGAAAAATAGGTACTGGGAATTGAACTGTCTGTTGGTTGTCGGCAACAGTGGTAAAAGTTCTGTATGATACGTTAGCAGTGTCCTTGATTCTGCCGATGACATTGACTATAATCGCTTCTTCTCTGTCCTAGTTGGTTGTAGTTCCAAGTCCTAAGACTATTTCGTAACATGAAGGATTTGGAAATGAAAATGGAGCAGATTTACCTCTTCTTAATCGTAGGCACAGTTTGTCCTCTAGCGACGACCGGGGCGGTAAGGAAGTTAGCATTGAAGTGTCACTGATTCTGCAAGGGTGGAATGTTACGTACCGAAGATGTTACCCTCCATGGCAACACCCAAACTCAAAGGTACCACATCAAGCAAAAGCAAATCGGCGGTATCGGCAGAGGTGGCCTTTCCAGAGAGGACTAAATTTAAAGTCAGCTTTTCCTCTCACAGCATAGCAAAGAAAGTACTACTCACTTCCAGCCTGAACGGCGGCTCCGTAAGCAACAGCCTCATCAGGGTTGATGCTCTTCTCAAGCTTCTTTCCATCAAAGAAATCGCTCAAGAGCTTCTGGATCTTTGGGATACGGGTAGATCCACCAACAAGGACGATCTCGTCAACCTTGCTCTTATCGATGTTGGCATCCTTGAGAACCTGGGCGACTGGGTCCAAAGTACCATTGAAGGCCTTGGAGTTGAGATCCTCGAAACGGGCACGGGTGATCTGGGCGTTGAAGTCCTCACCGTCGAAGAGGGAGTCGATCTCAACAGTGGTTTGGGCACCGTTGGAGAGAGTTCGCTTCGCACGCTCGCAAGCAGTACGGAGACGTCTCAAGGCACGGGGGTCGCCAGACATACTGTGAAAAACGTTAGTAATGTCCGATGATTCCGATCTAACATTGGAGACCCAGTTTGCGAAGATTTTCAAGCTAAAACTCACTCCTTCTTGGTTTTTCTGGTGAACTCCTTCTTGAAGTGATCAAGAAGGGCAGTATCGAAATCGGATCCACCGAGATGCGTATCTCCAGCAGTTGCCTTAACGGTGAAGACACCACCCTGGATGTTGAGGAGAGACACATCGAAAGTTCCTCCACCAAGATCGTAGATCAAGACATTTCGCTCCTTGTTGGACTTTCCGGCACCGAGACCGTATGCAATGGCGGCGGCAGTAGGCTCGTTGATGATACGGAGAACATTGAGGCCAGCAATGGCACCAGCATCCTTGGTGGCTTGACGTTGGTTGTCGTTGAAGTAGGCGGGGACAGTGATGACGGCCTTAGCGACCTTCTTGCCCAACTTGACCTCGGCGACTTCCTTCATCTAGAACGAGCAAGTGGTTAGCGAATTGCTATCGCGTGTAGTGGCATGTGTAAATTTACCTTGGTCAAAACCATAGAGGAGACTTCCTGGGGAGAGAAGATCTTGGTCTCGCCGAGGTACTAGAAACGAAATTAGCAAATGTTTTTGATAATGTTTCGTAACGAGCATGCGACATTCAGTTGCAGCTTTCGAACATTAAGATTTTCACACTAGGATGACATACCTCAACCTCAACCATAGGGCTACCTTCTTGGTCAACGACCTTGAATGGCCATGATTCAATGTCCTTCTTAACGGTTGGGTCGTCAAAGCGGCGACCGATAAGACGCCTCCAATCACTGTTAGTTCTTTGACAACAGTCGCGGGTACAGGATGAACTGACTTGATATCGAAGATGGTATTTCTTGCGTTCATGGCGGCCTGGTTCTTGGCAGACTCTCCGATCAAACGCTCCTTGTCTGTGAAACTGACGAACGATGGGGTGGTGAAGGATCCTAGATACCCGTAAGTCTCCGCACATTGCAGGGTCTTTCAAGCGAAAATAACAATGCATTCTGCGGATAGAAATAGTGCTCACCTTGCTCGTTGGCAATGATCTCAACATTGGTTCCCTCATAGTTGGCAACTACACTCAATTAGTATCCAGTGTTCATGGCATTGGGTATCGCATTATAGGCGCTGGTGTCGAATAACATACCGCAGGAGTAGGTGGTGCCTGTTGATCAAAACGGTCAGCAAAATCCATCTATAACTGACTGCGCAAGAGTTCCTAGAACGGGGTAAAAAACACACCAAGATCGATACCGATCGCACCGTCGTAGACCTCGTCAGCCATGATATTTGTATGTGTGGTTTGTGGTTTGGGAGAATGGGAGTTGAGGGTATGGCGGGGAGGGGAGGTTGAAATTGGAACCTCGAGAAAAAAGTTCAAAAAGAGGTGTGCAGGCGTGGATTTAGTTGCCGTTCGGTTATGGCGACGCTAAGAAGAAGCCAATCAGAAAATGCACGGAAAGTGGGGCATTAAGACCTAGCACAACAACCCCAGCAAATCAACTATCACAATTGATACTCCATTACAAGAGAATTTTGCAAAATACGGTAAATTTTTGATCCACAGGAAGCGATCCATTGTCTTCCCCGGTATATTTAGCTTGTCCGTTTGGAACTGGGCCTGGACTGCATCTCCTTCTAGCTCTAACGTCTCTTTGGAGAGAGCGGAAGTCGACCTCAAAAGCGTTTAGACAAAGGCAGATTCAGATTCACCTATTCAGATTTCATCAGAATCGCTACAATTGTTTAGGCCCTGGTGAAAGGCCACAAGTCACTGCGTTCTTTCGACTTCGACTTTTGCGACTCTTTTGGCCATAAACAAGTGGGTTTGAGCTTTGGGCCTTCTACGTACCTTGGTATCCTGGAAAAGAGAAGGCACTGGAAGCAAAATACGCTCACCGCCTCAAGAAAAGAAAAGATGTCAGCAGTGTTCTCTCTATTGGAAACAATCGTACCAGGGTCTTTTCAACGGGAGAGCCGAGGTGAGGCTCTCAAAAATCCGATTCTAGAAGTTGGCCGTTCTCGATGAGAAGATCTGGTGAGGCCAGCCGGGATCGCATCCGGCGGAGCAAGTTCCAATTATTTTGGGAGTAAACAAACACTCTTCCGACCAAGATTCCTACTTTCATGAAGTCTCAAACACTTTGCCTCACTTCATTTTGAGTGAAGTCACGTCCCCTTTCTTTGACTTGAGTCTCAGAGAACTCCCGCTTAGGAGATTTTCCCTTCGATCTAGAGCTGAAACCGCTTTACAATGAAGTTCACATACACAAAAGGTCAAGGTAATTACTATTGCACAACGACTGTGCTATTACAAGCTACTTTAACAAATATTGCCACTCCATAACGGACTTCTCGAGAAGCGCTCATGCGTGAATATCATCTCAAATAGTGTAATACTATACAAACGCCCCATTTCTTTGCACGCGAAGACCAATATGCGCCATCCCACGACCGTTCCCATGTCTGATATAACGCCTGGCTAAATGGGTCCCAGGCTGACCGGTTTCTAAGCGGATCATCTCATGTATCTCCATTCTTAAGCTTTCAGAAGATTTGCAAACACAGTAATTTTCTCCAATTCCACATCCTGTCCACTGGTGGGCTTGGCGCCTTTCGGCAAAGCTGCAATCAACTCGATGTCGATTCTATTCACACCTGGAAGCAGTCGAGCCTCGAAAAGAGGATGTCGGTGATCAACGGGGTGGCCAGGAATCAGGGGCATTGCATGCAATCTCTGGGTTCCGGAAGTAACGAATAATTTATGTTGACGTTCGAGCAATGGTTGGGCGATAGTCGGCTTGATCTGAAGGTAGTAGTGACTTGATGGGAGATTGATAGTGATAGACTGCTGAGCCATGGTTGCCGAAGGTGGCAAGTCCATACGGAAATGTTTGGAGATGTTCAGCCCGGGATGGGTTGCAAGGCTTAGATTTGTGATCATAGCATCAGATGCATCTATATTTATTAGCCAAGGTAGAGTCTGGAGATTTAATCATTTGTATTGTACTTTTACCAGGTTGACGCCACTTCGAATCAAAGCTCGGGTTTGGAGGATTGTACTGGCCTTGATGGTTGAAGGACTGCGCAAAGCCACCAGTAGTGTATGCGTTAGAAACTCCAGGGGTTGTTGGTGGCAGCATGCCATTCGTAGCTAAGCCGGGTGATGATACAGCCTGGCTAGATGCGCGAAGATTGTTCAATGGTGCTTGAACTGCGGGCGAATTTCGACCAGCTTCCTCGTTCTTGACAGGAGCAGCGTTGGAAGATGTGGGCGAGGGCACAGATCCCGAAGCGCTCCTGGCACGTTCCAGTTGCTCCAGACTAGGAGCAGGCGTTGCAGAGGCAAATGGATTCCGAGGTCCAGCACCATTAGAAATAGTAAGTCCTGTCGAAGCATTTGCACGGGCTGCGGCCAGTGGCGTTGGAGTAGGAGTAGCAGCAGGAGTTGGTCGGCCTGGGAACTTCAATGTGAACTTTTGTGCTGCAACTACTGGGACTGGAGTCTGGGGTTGCTTGATTTGCAATTTGATCTTGGGAGCTCCATCGGGAGCAGCCTTCTTGGCCTCTGCTATCAACTTGGTGAAGAAAGCCTTGAATTCAAGCGCGAGCACGAATATATCACTGCCATCCTCGTTATACTTGAATGCGTTCTTCCAAATGTGACTGGCCTCGTCCTCGAAAGCGTTCCATGTTGCGTAATTTGAAACACCAGTTGGTGCATACTTGCCCTTCACGCCCTTGACGCCTTTCTTGAGAGTTTTTAAGCTGACTGGGTGATCAATAACTTTGTAGTAATCTGCATAGTCAACCTTTGATGGAAGCTCAACAAACGGTGCAAAAGCAGCAAAATCATCCCTTCGTTACCATATTAGCATAACGTGATTCCCCGCTAGACAGAATTACTTACTCGGGGTACTCTTTCTGCGCAATGCAGTCGTCCACAAACTTTTCTTGGGCGTCTTGGAAGGATAGACCTTGGAATCCGCCCCCAGAATAGTGAAATTCGGATATTGCAGGAGTGGCACTCTTCCTTGCAGCCTGAGGGTTCTTGGGGGGTCGTCCACGGGCTTTTTTAGTGGTGGTTGGCGGAGCTTCATATTCAGCTTCTCCTGGAGCATCCGCGTCGCTGTCGACGGTTTCTGCACGGCTGGAAGGTTCAGGTGTATCAGGCAGTGGTGTAGGAAATGGTGCGTAGCCAGGAATCAACTTGTATGCCGGGTTCCATCTTGTCATGAAGTTACTTAAAGCCTTTCTTAAGCGCTCAGAGTCGTCAAATATCTCAGATCCTCGTCGATTATATTCCCTCGCGTTCGCAATCATTCTCTTGATATAGCTTTCGAGGGTAGTGAGAGTTGGAAATTCGTGGCGCTTAAGTTTGACCTCGATAGTATCTAATGCAATTGGCATCCGAATCATTTCGTAGTAATCGGGAAATTCTTGTTTCTTGGGCAAGGTGAGGAATGGTGTAGCAACCAGACGTCCGCTGCGATAATTGTCAGTCAAACAGCATAGCACGTAGCTGATGGTCTGAGTGAAGCACTGAATGGAATTCGTCATATGTGGAAGGGGAATAGGCATGCAAAGCCCTTTAGATTCTGAGGTCTCCAACATGCATTACAAGTCTACCCGTACGAGGCTGGCGGAAGTGCATTTGTCGCATTTGTGAAATGGAGATGGCATACCTTTTGTCTGCTGTATGTCGAAATGTTTCCAACAATTTGAGGCCTACTTGCGTCGTGGTTTCTGCGGTTTCGCCCTGCATGAGGTCGATGTCCTGCCATTTTGTCAGCCTTGCTTGCTCGGTATATTCAGTAAGTTAGTAACGCGGAGGCACGATTGATGGTGCAGGTCGTGAACCTTCGGTGCGCCGCTTCGAGTCCCTGCGACCATCGATCGCCAACCCAAAGCACAACCCACATCGCGCACTCCATCATCCATCCGTTCAATCCTTTGCCCCGCGCTGCAAAGAGGCGATAAAGCAATCACTTACACTATTCGGCAACTTTCTTCTTTTCGCAGCACGATCGTCCAACTCCTCGCTCGTCGGGCCTCCGCCATTAACCTTGCGCTTGTCCATGCTGTCCTTTTCGCTCGGGCGTTGCAGGATCGGTCCCAATAATGATGCGCTGTAGAGGCTCTGGTGGTTTGCTTGTACGGAAGCTACAATTGCGGTGGTGTTGACGCAATATGCTGGGAGACGCGATCACTACTGTGAAGGCGCGTCGTGAGTGAGTGAGGATTGAGAAGATCCTTGTGGTTGGGTTGGGTGGCCTGCAGTGGGCTGGGCTGTGCTGGGCTGGACTGCTGAAGCAGGATGAAGAGTGGATGTTTACGAAAACCAAAACCCGAATATTTGATTTAGGATTTCTGATCTGTAGCGCAACGATGGACACTTTCAATAGTATCTATCCACCAGAACTTATTCTTTTGTTGGGCGTGTAATTCGCTCTTCGCACCGCAAGTCTTTGAGCCGACTCCATTTCATGGAGCGATCAGGTGATCTGAAGCTAGTCCGCTAGCGCCCGTCGACAAGGCTACGGCTACGGCCTGCTGATCGGATCAAGAGGAACTTTCAAGGTTCCATTTGTTTACTTATTGAGTGGACCACTCTGTGCTAGTAAACTTTCGAGATCGCAACACCAAATTCACTGTTGTCGTTGCGCTGTCTTGCGCTGGTTCCTCAGATCGCTTCCGCTTCTCCCCCATCATCACTTCTATCCCTTCGTTATCGACTTTCACAGTGCTCGGCACAATTTGTACGAGTTCGCTCAGGCATCCTACCTTTCCGCCCAGACTCCACTCGATTTGCTTCCTTTTCACAATTGCTTTCGCTCTGTGGCTCTTAGCAAACGAGCGTTCGATTGAGAACCTGCCAACCACTGTTGCGCAATCCGTCTAGCTCTAGTCTTTACTACAGCCCTTCAGAGAGCCGTCGCGTGCCCCGCCATTAGCTGCATTTCACTTCTACAGTCAACGAGAAATCGAAACAAAGCCGAGATGTCGGACATGGATTACAATAGAAGAAACAAGAGCCCTCGCCCGCTCACAGAGTCGGAGAAGGCGCGCCTGGAAGAGTTCATCGATTCGATCCATTATTCTGCGAGGTAAGTAAATAGGCCAAAGCTACTTGGGAGTTGCATTGTTCGAGCGAGATACAAGAGGAATCTCGTACTGAACTGGACCATGACCATGAGCATCATGATAATTCTTCAAAACATGTTCCGCTATTTCTGGGCTTATGACTGACTTATCCTGACAGGTACTCGGATAATGAATACGAATATAGACACGTCCAGCTTCCAAAGAACATGCTGAAGGCAATTCCAAAGGAGTACCACGATTCGTCGAAAGGCACACTGAAGTTGCTATGGGAAGAGGAGTGGAGAGCATTGGGTATTACACAAGTACGTTGGTTCCGTTGCCGCTCAACCTTGTACTGACATTCTCAAGAGTCTTGGATGGGAGCACTATGAAGTACACGAGCCCGAGCCACACATACTTCTCTTCAAGTAAGTTACCCAGAGTCTGCAAGCAACATGCCCCGTGCTGACTCCTGATGTAGGAGACCAATTAATTACGTCCCCCCTGGTCAATAGAGACACAAATTTCTGCTCCTTCGCGAACGTGATTTGAATTTGGTGGCTTTTTTCTGGAGCGCAAAACTTTGCAAATAATGGCGTACCTATGCTTCTGGTCACGATGTTATGTCTGATGTCTCTCTCGATACACCACAACTCATGCCTTTCCCTTCGATGTACTAGATTAGGGGAAGTGGAAATTCTCACTTTGATCTTTTTTTCGGCTTCCCTTCGGCCCGTCTGGTCAATGAATGAGCAGACAGAATGTATAATATCGAATGGGGCAATTTCATGGATCAAGAAAATATGAAAGTCCACTTTGGCAATACAGCAGATTTCTTTGCGCTCTCGTGCTTGTGTGATTATGAGTGGGCCCTAGATTTGTGGAGATTTGGGCCTACTTAAGCCAGATTGCAGGAGTCACCTCAGGAGTACTGAGGTAAGTATTAAAGTATGAAGCCCAAGTGGAGATGATGGAGCTGTGGAGGAGACCCTCCGTGCAGCAGGGCAGGCTTGCGACCCGTTTATGGAAACAACGAAGTCCTCTCAATCAGGCTTCTTTCCAGTTCGACGGAAAGATCCTGTTCAGATTTTTTGATCAGCAAGTATAATGTTTACTTGGCCCCGAAAGTCTTCCGTATCGTAAGGAGGATCGGGACATACCTAGGCAAGCTTTTGAAATCCATAGATGTCAGTTTTTGTCTTCCGGTTGGGAAGAGAAAAGAGAGAGAGAGAGCGAGAGAGAGAGAGAGAGAGAGAGGGCTGAGGGCGATGATTTCGTCCTACTCAAAAGAGACTCAAAAGAGGCGAATAACAAGATTCCGATGCTACGACAATAGCCGATGTAGAAGCAAAACATGTAAACAATACGCAGATATTGTCACATGCAAGAGAGTCAGCTGGATTTCTAATTTGGTCCTGCCACCAGTGGAGCTGCCTCTTCAGGAACGGGGCGGCCGGCTGGATGCCGCCAAGAGTGGCGTCTGCAGAACGTGTTCCCTAATCTGCTACGTAGTGGCACAGAGTACGCAGTACCTAGTAAGTAGGCCGATGGAATTGTAATCGAACCACAAGTCCGAGCGAACAGATATACCAAAACCAGCGTTGCTTGACAATCAACTACGTATATTTTGAATTTGAGCCACTGTTACTCGCGCATTCCTCGTCACAGTCTAATCGCCTCGCAGTCAATTCTTTGACTGACATCTAGACTATTTCGAGCTTCAATAGCCAGCGATTCTTTATTAACATTCGAGAACAAATCAACCACCCCCACCACGACCTCACGTCCCACCTATTGAGCCGATTTATTTGAGTTTACTGGCTAAAACACGGAGAAGTCAAAGGCCAAGTGTCTTTCCATAAAGAATCATGAAGAGTGCTGCGCAGATCTTCTTTCTTGCCGTTTTCTCTTTACTTGGTACATCTCACGCTGCAGACTCCAAGATCGCATCAAGGGCCAAAACTTCCAGTCCTGATGTTTGCGCGGTACGCTCTTCTATTCTTTTACCAGGCATACTTGTCTAATGGCCTTGCTCAGATATCCCCCAAAGCAATTGTCTCAGATGCATGCGCTTCCTACTCCGATCTCGATGCGCTGAATATAGAGCTTAAGCCATCGCTCAATGATATTACACAAACGACCGACTTCTTCGCATACTACAGACTCAATCTTTTCGGTAAGGAGTGCCCGTTCTGGAATGATGCGAATGGCATGTGCGGAAATATTGCTTGCGCCGTAAATACGTTGGATAATGAAGAGGATATTCCAGAGATATGGAGGGCGGATCAGTTAGGAAAGCTGGAAGGCCCCAAGGCTGGGCATCCCGGAAAGAAGTTACAGGAAGAAAGAGGACCGCAAAAACCACTGCAGGGCATGTTGGGAGAAGACGTTGGGGAGAGTTGTGTTGTCGAATACGACGACGAATGCGATGAGCGCGACTACTGTATTCCGGAAGACGAAAGCGCTGGATCGAAAGGAGACTACGTGAGCCTGGTAGACAATCCGGAGAGGTTCACAGGATACGCAGGAGAGGGCACCAAGCAGGTCTGGGATGCCATATACAGGGAGAACTGCTTTTCGAAGTCATCATTTCCCAAATCAGCAGCTCTGGGCAGCTCATCCTTCCCCGAAAAGGGTCCAGCGATCAGTGAATTGCAGTCCGTTATGCGCCAGGGAGGCTTGCAACAAGCTCTTGAGCAGCAACAGAAGCGTGCGCCGAATACGCCTTTCGTCACAGAATCTGGTCTTGAGCACGAGGATCTGTGCTTGGAGAAGCGGGTCTTCCACCGAGTTATCTCTGGCATGCATACTTCGATCAGTACTCACCTCTGCTGGGAATACCTCAACCAGACGACTGGAGCATGGGGACCAAACCTGCAGTGCTACAAAGACAGACTGGATGGCTTCCCAGACCGTATCTCCAATCTTTACTTCAACTATGCTTTGGTTCTACGAGCAGTCACCAAACTTGGACCACATCTGAAAGACTACACCTTCTGCTCTGGAGACCCAGTTCAAGACCGCGCTACGAAGGCAAAGGTACAAGCTCTTACTTCTAAAGCTGGTACTGCTCCACAGATCTTTGATGAGAGTCTCATGTTTGTTAATGGCGAAGGACCAAGCCTCAAAGAGGACTTCCGTAATCGTTTCAGAAATGTTAGTCGGATTATGGATTGTGTCGGTTGCGATAAATGCCGTCTTTGGGGTAAATTGCAGACTGCTGGCTATGGCGCAGCATTGAAGGTGCTGTTCGAATTTGACAATAACTCGGACGACATTCCAATGCTGAAACGAACTGAACTTGTAGCCCTCTTCAACACACTCGCTCGAATCTCCGATTCTCTCGAGGCGGTGGGTAAGTTCAGGAGTATGGTGGAGGCCGAGGAGTCTGTCGAAGAAGAGAAGAAGGTTCTGCCAGACCGGGCCACCAAGCCTCATCATGTTGTTCCTGGAAAGGAGTACAAAGATCCTACCGAATCTGACTACGTGGCTCATGAAAAAGAGTCCTTCCAACGTACTAGACTTCCTCGCAATGCTACACTTTCACAAGAGTTCTATGCTGAAGTAGATCTCATGTGGAGAGTATCTAAATTCGTGGTTAAGAGCTGGGTCAACTTCCCATTCCGGGCGTAAGATTTCTTTGCTAAGATTCTCGGATATTATGCTAATAAATCGTAGCTGGCAGATTTTCACTCTGGAAATATCAAGGGCCTGGAACAACTACATTGGCTTGCCAGAACGTCCAAGAACATGGAAAGTGCAGCGGCCGACTGTAGATGAACTTTGAATTTTTGGGTCTCACATAAATTTGTTGTATAAGCATTAGCGTTAGGAGTTTCGTGTTTGACGTATGGTAAGAAACGCGTGCACATACGGTGGTGCATACCGCCGCTTGACTTGATAATTTACAATCGAATATCCAGACCACTCCCTCCTCGTCTTTTCGTTACTTGCCATGGGGTGTGCAGCTTTCATCGATTGCTTCAGCCTTCGTAGGCTACCTTAAGGGATGACAATCAGCTTCCTAAGAGCATAGGCAAGCCGCACAAAGCGACATTATCTTCACGGGCACAGGCAGGATGGTAGGTTGCTTTCGAGGCTAGGCAAGATTACCTAGAACATGATATCGCAGCCTTTCCGAAGTCATGGAGAAATTACAGGACATTGCTTAAGTAGTGCCTCAAAGTACTATAGATTTTTGACAACTTAGTCCAAGTATGGAACATTCCACATGCCACAGACGAGTTGGCTAGTCTTTTGTGGAGGCGTATGCTCTTTCTTTTGTTGCTGCACCCTACCTCCCAAATCGATATGTCCCTTAGGTCTGTATCCATGTCATATGACACTTCCACCTCAACCACTTTTCACGAAGCCTGATGGTCGAGTTAAGCGGCGTACCTAGTTGTTGCTTTCCAAACTCTCCCTCATGATCTCGCTTAGTACATGAACCAGGACGAGGTTCATTGACTTTGACTTTCACCTTTCGAAGCAAGATTCTATTCACAATACTGTCTCTACTGACACTCCCTGACTTCACCTCTTCTTCTCAATCCTTCTCCTCTTCCTTAATATCTCTGCTCCTCTCCCTTGATTTCGAACTCATCCAGACTCTCCCAAACAAATGGGTTTTTTGCAACACGTTCCTTCACAATGATCACAGCTACTCTGACATTCTTATTCACACTTCTCCTTGCCAGCTTGAGCATGGGAAACTCCTTGGTCGGCGTTCATGACCTCGTCTTCGGTACTGATGTCTTCATTGGAGTGCCATACCCTTCCCCTCCAGCTCGACTCCATGCTCCTGTCCCCGTATGTCTAGAACAACCAATAAGACTTCTTGCTTACCAGATGGAGGAACTCTTAGTCCAGGCTCCACGATGAACGGCATTAGCAACTAGAAGCTAACTTGAGATCAGCTGTCAGGCGATCAAGGTGTCTTTGTGGCTAGCAACCCTTCCAGCAATCGCTGCTACGAAATCGGACCTGGTACTTCCTCCAAATCTGCTTCTGAAGACTGTTTGACGCTCGATATCATCCGTCCATCGAATGCAAGAGGCGCCATAGACAGACCTGTCATTGTCTTTGCCGATTCTTCAATACCTGCACCAAAGAAGCCCCTACCAGTCCATGTTTTCTTCCACGGGTATGTTCTTAAATGACTCTTCCCTCATTGACTGTTGCAAAGACTTATCTTTGTTTGAAAGCGGCAACTTCAACTCGGGTGACAAGTCAGAATACGATGGCCGGAATCTCGTCCAGACTAGCACGGCTCTTGGATCTCCTATCATCTACATCGGTGTCAATTATCGTCTTAGCTTCCTAGGCTTCCCAAGTGGCAAGGAAGCTAGGTCTCACGGCGGGGTGAATCTTGGTCTCCTTGATTCGAAAATGGCCCTTGCTTGGTTGCAACAAAACATTAAGTATTTTGGTGGAGATCTAAACAAGGTGCGCTCTTCTCTCTATTTTTATGCTCATAGCTTTTCACCAATTGGCAGATCTGGCCAAGATATTTGGCATGAAGCTTCCGCTTTGTTTGAAACCACCGGCAATGGTAGGAACAAAAAGTGTGTGCTGACGTCCTTGTCTCGGACAGGTTGTTATCGGTGGTCAAGGCAGCGGAGCTGATATGGTCGCCTACCACCTGATCGGAACTGGAGGCAAACAAGATAGTCGAATTCGCGGTGCTATCCTTCATAGCGGATCTACAACAAGCAGCTCGCCAGTTCCTCACTCCGACTACACTGAGTGGCAGAAGTTTTACGATACCATCGTCTTGAATGCTGGGTGTGTTTTTGTTTTATTTTTCCAATTCTGGAAAAGGTGCTAACATCTATAGCTGTAACAGATCATCAGATCCTTGGGCTTGCCTTCAAAAGCTTCCTATTGATGGACTAATGAACGCCTCCAATAAAGTCTTCGCTGATACAGAGATGACAAATCCCGCTTCTGTGTAAGTTTGCAAATTCTAATCGTCAAATACTTACTGATTAGTCGACACAGATTCTCTCCAGTTGTTGATGGCAGATTTCTCCCTGATTTTCCATCTATGCTCATGGAGCAAGGAAACTTTGCCTGGGTTCCAGTCCTCATAAGGACCACTACATCAGAAGGTAAGTCATTTGGTTCACTTTTCGCCGGGACACTATTTATGCTCGACGAAACATTTTCTCTACAGCTATTCTGACACTTGAATACGGGATGTGGAGAAGGCTGCTAATTGCTTGACTTTACAATAGTTGTCAATGCTGTGCCAAGTCTACAGTGGATTTGGAACCGATTCTAGCATCGTTTCGTACATGAATTTAACATTCCCATACGTCAGCAATGCAACACTTCAAACTCTTTTGTCGTACTACCCAGGTGAGAATTCACTACCGTCTACTCCGCGTTAGATTCTCAATCGGGGTTTTGGGACTAGCTTCATGAAGAGGAACGATCAGAAATCTCATTCGATTTTCAAGCTTGTAAGCAGTTTATCTCTGACGCTTGAATAGTCTCCAAGTACAAGAACATTGGTCGGCCACTCTCCGGCGCTCAATGGAGCCGTGTCGTAGCTATCATGAACGATTTGCAGATACTCTGCCCAGTAAATACTCAAGCACTTCAGATGTCCAACGTCACCAACGTATTCAAATGTAAAGTCCCTCTTGATCCAATGTCCTCGTTGCTAACCAGACCTAGATCGATTCAACGCTGTTCTTGAGTCCACTCCTGTTCAATCATGGGAAGGTGTACCTCAAGGCAGTGAACTTCGATATCTATTCCCCATCAGGTAAATGATCTCCCAACTCCTACCCAATCTGCGATACAGAAAGACTAATGTCATCAGCAGCGGTGAAGACATGTCAAAGCAAAGTTCGGCAGATCTAGTCTTAACGGCCAGATTCCAACGCTCCATCATCAGCTTCATCACTAGGCTTGACCCGAGTGCTATCCGCCCAATAGCCATGTGGGAGAGATTCACTGCTGTGACTCCGATTGATATCGTCTTCGAACGTGGAAGTCCTCTACCGACCATGGAGAGATTTCTTGCCGATCCGAGCGTTTGTACTTTTATTAAGAGTAGGAATTTGGAGTTTTTGCGCTAGATGCAGGAAGGCCGAGGAATGATGCTGTTGATGATGGCTGGTGGTGGACGTGCTGTGTTACGTGGGAAGAGAGCGATGTGTTAGGCCTTGCATGCTTTTTGCTAGCTAGCTATTTGCCTTTCTCAACTTCATAGTATGCCTCCGACTACTTTCATCTGAGATTTTATGATACGCCTCTGAAGAACCACTCATGTATAGCCGCAAGTGCCAAACCCATTTTTCACTTCTCATTACTAAAATGATGTGCTGAGGGATGACTCTGGTATTTCCTGTGCTGGCAGCCCAATAAAGTATTGGCCATGCTTAAATACCCCTGAGCTAGCGCATCACCAATTTCCGCCTCGGGAATTCTGTTCCTCGTTCTATCTGGTAGCCCATCTATGATCTCATCCGCGCTCGAAAAGATTTGTCTTGAGAGGTATGCTCGTAACGATGTTCCCTACTTTGCACTTGACATTCTCAACCTTAATCTCGATCCTCCGAAGCTTATCAAGATGCTCCTTGGCCACCAATTCAGTCAGCTCCAGAAGCTCTTCGCCCGGGTTTTGAAGCGTCCATGCTAGACTGATATGGAAAGCATCTGTCGCATCTTGCATTTCCTCCCAGTCCATAGAATTCTGGCCTTTTTCTTTGGACTTCCTGTTCTGTTGTGATTGCCCGGTTTGCTTCGGTTTAGCTGGGGGCAAGGATGGTTCTGACGGTGGTTTAGGATAAAGAGGTGGTTGGCCGTGTTGCTTGACAACTGAGTTGCAGACATGTAGGATCTTGTTCAGGCCGTCGGACTCGGGTTTCACGATGCCTAAGACGAGGAACCAGCGTGTTTTCTCGAAGTTGGCTACCCATTTCAAGTTTGTGAATGTAATGTCAAATCTGCCATTCCGTTAGCCATACGATGGAGGTGGGAAATGAGGATGACTTACGGTCGGATACCAGACCCTGTTAATACTCTCGCTATGGATTCGACAAACTCGTCTTTCTGTGCTGCTGAAAATCCAAGTGATCGGGACAGGCTGATGTGAAGTGGTAGAGGAACACCGACGTCGCTCGTTACGGATGAGTGGACTTGAGCGTTCGCATCGAGCGAGACGTCTTTCTGTAAAGCCGAAATCAGGTTCGTTAAAGAAGCATCTTCTACAGTCGACGGATACCCTCGATTGAGTCAGCACTTTTTCCTTGAAGTCACATTTGAAAGGTGCGGGAGGAGGAGGAGGAGGAGGGATGAGAGCACGCACTTACACTCAATATAGATATGAGTTGGCCAGTTGCCTTCAATATGGGGTATCACGCGTTTACGTCCTTGGTGCAGCGCAGGGTCGTCCTTTACACTGGCCCTGGTTGGGGTGGCATAGAGGTCGTGAAATGCCGAGGGCAGTGGTGGGAGGGAGGAAGGGGGGGAGTGTTTCCGTTTGAGGGTGGTAGTGGGTTTGATTTCTTCTTCGTCGGAAGAAGGGTAATCGACGAGAGCCATGATTTCTGGTTATTTGTTTACATCTCGATGTGATTAAGCGCAGGGACGTAATTGGTCTCGTGTTGCTTGTCCTTGTCCTCCAGCAGCTCTTTGGCCTTGTGTCTCGTCGGTCGGGACGGGACCCAAGCGGTCCGCAAATGGAACCTCTAACCCAATGGAAGTCTCGCTTAGGACTGGGAGTGCTTGGCGACGGGACCTTACCTAAGGTATCACTGCCAGGAGACGGTGGCCGAGAAAACCCAAACAGGCAGCTTGCAACTCGCAACAGAAGTATACCTACTAAAGAGAGGTAGGAAAGCCCTAAGGCTTCAATTCATTGATTACTAGGTACCTAGGTATACTCTGGTTGTATCATGAGGGACCTATCCGAATTTAAATAGAACGTATGATCATGTCACGGAACTGATTGAACACGTTTGCTTTCCTTTTGAATATAATACCGCACGCATCAGCTTCGCGGAAGGGCCACTCTTTTCTGCCCCCGACAGCTTGGCATCGCCGCAGTCGTGTTAGGCTTTAAGCTTCCTGGCTCCCTCATATCAACTCAACCTTACTTCGAAGCCAAGATGAGCGAGAGTTCACGTCAGTGATGGGTCGTGCTGAAGTCTAATATGAAATGCCAGCGAATGATATCACATTTTCTCCATTCAATATCATGAGAGTTACAGGGCCGGCCGCATCCAACCAGCGATTCGTAAGCTGAGCAATTCTCCTCTTTTCTCCGCGCACCCAGCAGGATGAGCCCCGTCCACGAATGACGTCGACTGTGCCCCGAGGAGGATCCTTGCCCGGATTCGTACGCTTTTCAGGAACAGCGAAGCACATAATCGGCAGGTGCGATCGATTGCGAAGTTCCGTACCTTACGATTACGAAACGGACTAGTGGTGACTCTGCTGAGGTGGTTGTGGTTGTGGTTACCTTAGGTCAACAGGTACTGAAAGGTAGGTACGTACCAGGTACCTAGGTAATATTCATTAGTCAGGCAAAGTAGGTACAGTACAGTAAGATGCTCCCTTCTCTCTACCTACCACCTAAAGAAGCTCTACTCCCCGTTTAGAAACTTCTCCCTTCCTCCCTCCCTCCATCACATCTCCATCTCAACTGTCGTCAAACGATCGACCTCTATCCCAACTATCCTCCCACTCCCACTGCCACTCCACAAGCAGCGAGCGAGTGACTATCTATCCATCGCGCCTATACGCGGCACTGCCACTGCCCACCATGGAGTCCCGCGAAGATAAGAACTGGGTAAGCTGGCTGGAGAACTCCGGGCAAGTAGACAGACAGGCATTCTAGCTTGATATCTGCTGCCCATGATGATCAACATCCGTCAGCCATTTTTTCTGACCAAGTTACAGGCCACCAAGTACCTCATTGATCCTTTAAATGCCCCAGAACCCAGCGAGGAAACCGGGCCTGGCACGCATTTCAACTCTACCATGAACCGATCAAGCTCTACATCCAAATCTCCAGCACTCGGTAGAAGTTCGAAGCAACCTCCCGTAACAACATACCCAACTCCGCCACAATCCGCCAGTCCTACGAGATCTTCTTTCCATCCATCAAACCCATATTCTCCATCCCACAGACAGGTAGCCTTTGGGGACCTCGCCAAAGCTGGACCAAGCAGCCGAAAGAGCTCGGGTGAAGGATCAGGCAAAGGACGCTCCTCACATAGAAGAGGCAGTGAGAAGCTCTGCTCTAACTTTTGAAATTTGGCATCCGGTCTAACCTCACGCAGGTTCTCTAGACGAACGTTTCCCAGGAGATATGTCTCACAGACCACTTGATCAATTGCGAAAGGAGTCGAAGGCCGCGAACCGATCACCCCATCTGAGGAAGAAGCACATTCCCGGAGCTGACAGCATTGATAAGCTTGACAAATCAGTGATTGGAGGGCTATACCATCATGAAGGTCCATACGATGCAACGCTGCAGTCCCGTAATATGAACCCCAAATATGCACCTGTCGAAGCCGTCAAGGGTACCAATGAGGAGGCTATCCGAGCTACGCCGAGAGAATACATCAAGGACTCCTTGACGAAGCATGTACCTCTTCAAGGAACTTCAGTCATCCCACCTGGATTTGAAGACTTTTCGGGAAAGAGGATGGACTATGAGGAGGGTGCCGATTTGATGCGCGAGCCAGACGCTGCTGGTGGAGCTTACAAGAGATGGGATCACGTCGTATGTAATGCAGTGAATAGCAAAGACATTCAGCTAACAGTTAGCAGAAATATCTACCCGAAGATCTGAAGGGCAAGGGAGAGCCATCATACTCAATTGAAAAGGCCCTGAAGGAGCACAAAGCACTCAATGCTCGAAATGGTGTCTCGGCCGACGGTCGATCATTCGAAATGCAGCCACAAACAGCTGGAACTGGTCGTCAGCGAAGTGTCAGTGGGAATCACGAAGATTTCAGACAATATAGCAGACCGTCGGCGAGTGCGTTCCAGGCTGTTGACGGGGAGAACCAGATGCAGAGATCCAGTTCCACTGGAAAACGTATTGGCGAGGGATTGAAGAAGAGATTCGGAAGCATGAGGAGGAACAAGAATGCTACTGAGCCTTGAGCTGCGACAAACATGAGAGAATCGAATGCGAGACTCTTGTAGGTATGAGAATGAATTCACAGGAATATCATATCTCGACACAGCAATAGCAATAGAAGCAGGACTGGGATAACGAGATGAACGAACATGGCATCAAATGTATAATATGGGTAGCGAGCAAATAGAATGGCCGTTCTGACATGAACCTTCATTCCTCGGACTTGATTTCGCATTTGTGTCTTGAACGGAAGGCAGACCATGGTGTTCATGCCTGGGCAACCTTTAATCTCGAAAGGCGCAGATTGAAGAAAGAGACTCGCTTATGGCACCGGCATAAACGAAGACAACAGGCAATGACACATCACCTCTGTCCCGAGTCAATTCTTTACGGCTCCTGCTTGGAAAGGCAATACTCTGGCAGTGCCTACTGTTATTCAAACTCCAAGTCATCCCTCATCTCATGACAGGATGGTGATCCATTCAGGCTTCGCGATCATCGTTTGCGAGATGAGTGGAAGCGGAATAAACGAGCAAATGAAAATGCTTTTC
The DNA here is from genome assembly GCA_014282315.1 of Neospermospora avenae. Lineage (NCBI taxonomy): Eukaryota > Fungi > Ascomycota > Leotiomycetes > Helotiales > Ploettnerulaceae > Neospermospora > Neospermospora avenae. The sequence goes on from JACBAH010007628.1 coordinate 42,837, forward strand.
GCACTACATCGTTGGTAGAATCGAATAGGAATGTGTTTGCGCACATGAGGGATGTCGCCGCGCTTGATTTCTTCGGACATCGCGTTGGATGTCTGGCGCTGCTCATTGCGAGAATTGTTAGTCATGGCTGGCAGAGCTGGTTTAGCTAGATTGACGATTTCGAGAACATTTTGTATTTCGTGCTTGTAATACTCCCACATTTAGCTGTCGGTTTTTTCATGTCATTGTACTAATTGGGACTTTTGGCTAGTAGGGACAGAAGTAGGTCACCTGTAGGTGGGCACGTTGACGTCTGGAAAGCGACTTGAAGAATTGTTGGAATGTCTTTTAGATTAGAGAAAGCGAGATTCCATTCCTGACTACTACATAGGTAAGTGACTAACCTCTTTCCTCCCACCCAACCATCTGATCTATAAACCCAGCCCAACATCTCTTCTCTACCCCCTTCAGCTTCCTGCCATCAAACTCATTCACAAATATCCCAAGCCGCCTTGCAAACCCACCAACTCCTCTCTCACCTCCTCCACCCCACAGCCCACCCGGCCAGCAACCTCAGCGCGTCGCTGACTTCCCAATTCCATCCACCTCTCCAACACCGTCCCATCCACAACCGTCCGACTCCCCACCATCCCCTCCGGCGCGTCTTTATCCACTCGATACGCTCTCGGATTCAGGCCCGCTGGATGGTAAAGAGTGTTTAGTAGATGGCTGGTGAGAGTGCTTAAGCGGCGGTATTGCGATTCGGAAAGAGAGGTGAGAAGGGAGAGGGAGCCGGTGGTGGCGGTGAGGAGGAGGGCGTGAGAGGGGAGAGTGAGGTCCGCGGCTTCGTCTTCAGGGTCGGGGGT